>VMOF01000220.1:7774519-7862688 GCA_011764245.1 Trialeurodes vaporariorum
TTAATAAATAAAATATGGGGGACCCTGTTTGAAGTATTGAATTTAGGGACGTGGTATCCGTTCTGCGGGCCCCCTGGAGATGGCCCCGAAATCGGAAACCCCCTATAAAGATGTCCCCCTCAAGCATTTGAACACGTGTTTCAGTGTTTTTCAAAATCCGGAGCCGTTCTCGAGATATTTGGCCTAGCTCCTTTTTTAATTGACACCTTATATGCTATGAAACTTAATGAAAAGCGGTATTACAAGAATAACAACGCAGTCAAAGCAGCTTACACTGATTGACTGCATGTTATCTTTGTATCGCTAGACTGCGATACAAAATCTGCTGGCTGCTTGTTTTTTTTTTTTTTTTTTTTTTTTTCAGTCCGCTTATTTAACAATTTACAGTGGTCTCAGGTCTCAGTTCTTCTGTGCCACCACATGTTTGCTGCAAGCCAAAATAGTGATACCTATACGTTCTATCTTCCTCTTATACACCGTGTCGTGATATTTTTCGTCTTTGAGTGCGAACGGCCGGGGCGGGGGTGTGGTAAACATATTTTATAATGTAGCCTAGGTTTCGTTTGTCTTAAAAAACCTCCATTGGATAATCTAAGTTAATTTAAAGGGTTTGTACCTAATTCTACGCACCTAGTTTTCAATCAATTGCACTTGGTTCTGACAACACTTCAATGGAGCTGTTGCACACTTTTTCTATAAGGTAGGTGACCCAAAGGTGGCCCACCCTAGCTTATTTCAGTCTATTACACTAATTGACGATAGATGGTGTTAGTGCTGAGTAGCAGGATGCTATCGCTTCCCCCACTACAAAAATCAAGAGCATCGGGCGATTCGGAACGGTTCAACGTTCATTTTCGCAGGTCTTCAGCTAATTTTCACAGAAGTAAACAATCTTAAAAGCTAAGCCCTTAAATTGATTCCACCTTTGACTTGCAATTCATCATACTCATTATAATTTGTGGTGTAACCAGGGTCTAGATTCCATTTTTGAACGATAAAAGACATTTGAATACTTATTAATATGAAATTTGAAAGGGGGTGTCCATCTTTAGGTACAAACATATTAGGAGTGGCCACCTTAGGTGCATGTTTTGCGCGATGTCAAAACTCTATTTTTTTCGAAAGCAAAAAAAACCTCAAAAACAAGCAAATTTAAAAAAAAAATGAAATTAACATATGATAGCCAACTGTCTGAATAGTAAATTGACATTTTTTTTTTTTTTTTTTTTTTTTTTTTTTTTTTTATCTCTCATGACTTAGTACGTGCATATTGGCTCCAAGCATAGGTATTGCCACCTTTGGCTCACTTACCTTAAGCGATTTAACAGTTGATTCTGGTGTAAAAACCTCGAAAAATAACGATGATAGCAATAAAACTGCCTCAGCAATGTGAGTGTGAGTGTGAGTGTGAGTTTGAGTGTGAGTGTGAGTGAGTGTGAGTGAGACTCCTGTTGGCTGTTTCCGAATCCCTTGATCCCGGTTGATGCCGTTGATTAATTGATCAGTTTTTGTGTCGCCGCAGAGCAGAGCAGAGAGCAGAGCAAAGTCACCGATTTTTTGCCTCTTCCCATTCTAGACACTGAGCGAGCACCGACCGTGTCCGTCCGTCACACAGTGGGCAATAGTAATCGATTAGATGACCAAAATACAAATCAGCTCAGTTTAAAACGATTCCGGCCGAAAATTGCCCAGTTTTTACAATCCGCTCTCACCTTCGCGTTCGGGTCTTTCTTGGGTAATTTTAATGAAATAAAACAGAGAGTATGGAACTGATTTGGGATAGGAAAACCCAACGTAATAGGCGGCAACGGCCGCCATTACGGTCTCGCGTTTGAAAGTACTTTATGAGTTTATTTGGGAGTGGATTATTTCTTGATTTTCTAGTGCTCTAATCGTAATTTTTACAGAGTTTTACCCCCTAATCAAATTAATAAGCCCGTAGCAAAAGTTTGCAACAGCTGCATTTATCCTTCTCTCTCTTTTCCCATTAGAATGCGTGTGTTGGAAAAGGACAGAGCAGGGCGACAGTCACGTGATTTTCGCCCCCTCTTCTATCTTTTGTTAACACATGCGTTCTAATAGGGATTTAGAGGAAAATGACAATTTCCTGGATCTGCTAGCATCACACTTTTCAGATGTTGCAGAAAAATCAGCTTATTAAACATTTAATATATGTTAAAAAATGGGTCTACCAATAATGCCCATACTGCTGTCTTTTTGTAAAACACTATATCTCCACAGCTCTAATCACTTGATTATAAAAGACACTCCTTGACAGAGAAGTACCTATATCCAGGAATATTTCTCTCTCTCTCTCTCTCCCTCCCCCTCCCCGCATCTCTCTCTCCCTCCCTCCCCCCTCTCACTCCCTCTCTCTCTCTCTCTCTTTCTCTCTCTCTTCTCTCTCTCTCTCTCTTTCTCTCTCTCTCCTCTCTCTCTCTCTCTCTCTCTCTCTCTCTCTCTCTCTCTCCGCCCACGGAAGCCAACATGTTTTCGGAAAGGATAAATAGACTAACAATAAGACAATAAGCTATATCACGTGACCTCAGCCTCTACCCATTCAGTTTTTAACTATTTGGGAAGGGAATTGGTAGTTTCGTTACATGTGCAAGAGGAAATTTATTTAAAGAATTTATTTATTTAAATACATTGTTGCCAACACGCCTCGCGCCACTGGTTTTCTATAAAAGTCACCACGTCCTAACAGCGTGGAAACCAGGTTTAGAACGAAAGAGGTGACGAGAGTCTTCGATAAAAAATAAAAAAGAGAAAAAAATGGGAAACAATTTTGTAATCTTATATAGGTAGTGTTCATGCAGGGACCGCTCGATCCAATTTCTGTAATAAGATGCAACCAACAGTTTTTCTTCCGCTCGATTTGTTGATTATGTACTAGCCTCCCATTCATGTTATATGGTTCAATGCGGTGCACTTACCTACCCTATTCACTGAAGGGGCGAGAATGGCGAGGTGCGGAGACGTGTGAGCGGCTGCGAGCGCAAAACCCTTGTATTGAAGATCACGAGATCGTGAATCGCAATCCTACTATCCTCAGCGTCATTGACTGATTCATTATTTATTTATTTATTCGAGGAACAAGATGAAAAAAGGCGGAACGGGTTAAGTACTATTATGGTTACTCTCGCGGGGTGTTGGTCTCAGGGGCGGATCCAGGAAAGTCTCAAAGGGGGGGGGGGCATTTTTGTAACGTGGGGGGGGGTATGGGGGAACACCACCCCCAGTCAATGGTGGCTGCCCCCCCCTGAAAATTTTGAAAATTTAAGCTTCTCCACAGCTAATTTGAGGCATCTTTCAACCGTTTACTCCTCATTTTTATACTACCTCATTTCAATTTCTGTTTGCAAAAGTGGAAGATCTCACCCCTGCTATTGTTTCCCCATTCCCAAACAAGATAATAATTAGAAATTTACATGAATCTCACTTAGATTATATTTTTCTTTTGCTCCCCCCCCATTCTCTTCCTCTTACTGTTTTTTTTTTTGGGGGGGCCATGTCGCCGTGGCCCCCCTCCTGATCCGCCCATGGTTGGTCTAAACTCTAAAGTAACCGCGATTGCTTTTCAGTGGCAGTGACTGAGTGGCGTCACTAAAGGGGGGGGGGATAATGCCCCCTTCCTCCTGAACGTGGCTGTTGCCCCCCCCCCCAACGGTAAAGAGAGAAAACGTAAAGTGAAAAAGTAAAGGAAAGTAAAAGGAAAGAAAAGAAGAGAAGAGAAAGAAAACGAAAGCAAAAGAGAGGAAAAGAAAGGAATAGCATGCAGGAGAGAAAGGAGAAGAAAATTAAGGGGTCGAGAGGGGAGGGAAAATATATTGGCTGTAATTGAATAAATAAATAAATATTAGAGGAGCTCGAAGGTTGACACTCCGTTTCTCGTTTTGTTTTGTTTTTTTTTTTTGTTATTTTTTTTGCAATCTCAGAGTATAGGATTTTAAATCATCAATCAAAGTTAAATTGTGACCGATCTCTAAATAAACCAAAACATTTACCGCATAGATATACTGACCTACACTCTGATAAATTTATTTTTTACATTGTTCCAAATGCAAACAAAGTATAGATAATTTGGTAATTCTCGTCGGTGATTTAGGGTAAAATTCATAAACAGTATGAAATTTTGCTGAATAAACCTCAATTTTTCAAAATTTTCTGGGGGTGGACAACAGGACCCCCGCTAACCTTGCCTCCCCCCCCCCTCCCCCACCCAAACTGAAAAGTCTAGTGACGTCACTGTTCGGTGGAGGTTATTGGTAATGGGTCTTGCGTACTTTTGCTACTGCATTATATACATCAGTAGTGGCTCATGCAATTTGGCAACAACGTTTTTACTCCATTTGATTCAATGTAAAACAATCGAATGCTGGTGAAGCGCTGTTTCACTATCGAATCGATTGTTTTGCATAGAATCAAATGGAGTCAAAACGTTGTTGCCAAATTACACAAGCCGCCACTGTAATATACATATGTAATCTGTATATGACACATCAAAAACTGAGAAAGTGTTCGTAGGGTATTCCCTACAGTTTATTTAGATTTTGAGAGAGTGTGGGTACCTGCCACGCTCAAAGGCTTGGAATAAAACGGCAACGTCTATAAAATTGTTTGATGCCTTCCAACAGGAAACGTCGTCCAATTTAAAAGTTCGAATAACTTTCCTCTACAACTTCAAGAGTCTGTAAAAAACAAATTAATTAGCGAGAGCAGCTTGAAAATCCGAACATCAATTTATTGGTTTGAACTTTTCCTTCACCGCGCAACTTCTGCGGAGCTATAAAAAAAAATTAATTTAATATTGAAAGACTTGTTCAAAAATATACGAAAAGAGAAAATATTAATTTTCGATTAATGGAGGTACTGACAAACGAAGTTATAATGCGTGTGAAAGGATCTTTAATTCGCATTAGCATTGACTCTATCAGATCCGAATAGAATTGACTACCTATTCAGCCGGAGGGATTCGATTCACTTCGAACCAAATAGTTTAAATGGCCCCTACTGGGCGTGCAATCAGTGGCTTATAGTAAGGGCTAGTGGCACCCGGGGCGAAGCACCCCCTCTCCCCCTCTCCCCCACTCCCCACTCCCCCCTCTCCCCCTCTCCCCCTCTCCCCCTCTCCCCCCATCTCCCCCCCTCGAAAATTTAGACAAATAATTATTTTTTTTGGAGCCCATTTTATGCCATCTCCACGGATTAAATTAAATAAAGTAAGTAAGAAAAAATTGAGAAAAAAAATAATTAAAAAATGCCTCCCGGCAGGCCGGTAAGACGAAGTAGATTCCATGCTTGGTTACATCATTTTTTCAAAAATTTAAATATAGGTTATAATTTTCGTTAAATTTTTTTTTTTATTTCATCAGCTGCTCAAAATCCAAATATTATTGTGAAAAAGATTATATTACCAATAGAGAAATGTGTAATCTTTTCAATGCAAGTGAGAAATAAAAGCTAGGTTATATAAGTTTTTCACAAATTTCAATAAATAGGTTATGTTATGATTTTCTTTGAATTATTCAATTTTTTTTTATCAGCTGTTCAACATTTAAATAAAAATACCCATGAGAAAAAGATTATAGTACCAAGATAGAAAAATGTGTAATCTTTGTAACGCTAATTAGGAATAAATCTGAATAAGAGCAGCTGATCAAACAAGAAAATAAATAAATAACGTACCTAAGCAACATTGCACGTGTAAAACAAAGAACGAGCAATTATACCAATACACTATCCTTGTCTTTCACATGTAAAATTCCATAAGAAACTAAATAGCTCGTAAAACACGTAAAACACAAGGAAAATTTAAGAAATGGAGCATATGAACTAAAAACATCCTCCACGATATATACTAAAATTTTTGAACCAAAAAAACAATTTCTTCATATAAAAACACTGCCAAAAAACCCGAAAAACACATCACTATAACTCGCTTACAACGCAAAAAACGAAAAAATGACTCGAGTAAAAAGTTGCGTATCAAAACGGCTAACATAAATTTCCCAAAAAAAATACTCAAAACAAACACTCCTAAAAATAAACCTCAAAAACACATTTTACGACTCAAACACGGCCCATAACGCGAAAACTAACTGTCGGATTTACACCATCTTCGAACTCATCCAAGAATTAAACTCAACGAATAGATGAGACAAATTTCAAAAATAAAAACCAAAATTACGAACAGGATCGTGGGACATAAAAACGGTAAAACTGGCTGAAACATACATATAAAGATATATATATATATATATATATATATATATATATATATATATATATATATATATATATATATATATATATATATATATATATATATATATATATATATATATATATATATATATATACAATTTTCAACGAGTGGTATTTTCTTACTCAGGGGACCATGAAACGTGCTCATTTGATAAAATTTCTCGAAAAATCCAACATCGCACCCTCCGCAATAAGTAGATTCATGGAATCTACTTAAAACAAACAAAAAATGCACACAAGTCTAGTGAATTTAACAAATTCTTCTACCACAGGGTGACACTTTTTGTTCAGATTGACACCGACCTACTTCAGAGTGACACTCTTCGCCCGAGTGGCAGCTGTTCTACACTGGGGCGACACCTTTTAGATAAGTTGATATTTTAATCATAAACCTCCTTCTACACCTATTTTTCTCATGCCTTCTATCATTATTTCAGCACTTCTTAGTGTTGCCAATAGTGGCTAGATTCGTCTACTGTACTTTGATGAGAATACAGCTACGAGGGAGCATGGACAGTCCGTACAGTCTACTAACCCCATGCCATTTCCCTACCCCAGCGTGGACTATTCTTATTCTATATACCCAGTCCAAACCTGGCAACACTGGCATTTCTCTACTTCTCCAATATTTATCTAATTTTTCTCTTTCTTTTTCCTCTCCTCTTTTATCTCTCTTTCCCTCTATTTTTTCTCTTTTTCTCCCCTTTCTTCTTGATTTTTTTCTTTCTTTATTTCTTTCTTTCTTTTCTTTTTTCTTTCCTTTACTGCGAGTGTCACCCCTATGATAGTGTCACTCGGGGTGGCCCGCCCCCTCCGCACCCGCCTTACTACACCACTGCGTGCAATGGGTCTGATGAACTTTTTTGCCACTCCGATAAATAGGGCCAATCTTAGTATAAAATCATTTGAAAAAAAACCTGGATTTTTTTTTTATTATTATTATTATTTTGATTTGGTCGAAGAAAGTTTTACAACTACCCTCTCCGATGGTTGAGAAGGTTATGTAAGATTCCTCCACTTCCAACTTCCGAGTGAAATACAGAAGTGGCCCTACTCACTAAAAATAGCTCTTTGTACTATCGACGAATTAAAGATTGTCGCGAGATTTTTACTCATTTTCAGTTATGGGTGTGAGTGTGGGACTGATCTGCAACGGCTTTCCCACCCCACCCACACTGGCCTCTCGCCTACAAAGGTGTGAGAAGTATGAAGAGTAGCCGAGCCCGAACCTTGAAGGCAAAACTTAACTCTTTAAAATCTCGCGACAATCTTTAATTCGTCGACAGTACACTTACAATTAAGTAAAATTAATTTCCTATGTCTGAATAACGATTGAGTTTGATTGCGTAAAAGTTTGCGCCTGCGGTGACGATTGATGATCACGGTAAAATCGCCGCAATCTGTTTAATTTTGGAGTTATTTAAAATCCAAGAAGGTGGTTTTAAAGCTGAATATATGCCGCGTGTGGGAAAACTTTTTATTATAATTTTTTCTAACTTTAAAAGCTTTTTCTGAAAAGAAGAGGAAAGAAAAAACTACGATACTTTTATACAATTGAGACGACCCTCGTATATTGCACTTTCTCCATTTACACATGCAGAGAAAAAAGTGGGACCATATTTTCCCAAACCCCCTATAAAGGTTACGCTCTTGCACCGACCAAGGTACTTTATATTTAACAGGTATGCTCGACTCGCTTCCCGCGTCATCTTCAGGGGCGCGCAGTTCAAAATCATCAGCCAAGATGGCCGACAAAAGAAGAAAACACACCGAATCACTCGGGTGATACCCTCGGAGTCGCCCGAGTGATTTGGTAAGTTTTCTTCTTTTGTCGGCCATCTTGGCTGATGATTTTGAACTGCGCGCCACTGAAGATGACGCGGGAAGCCAGTCGAGCAAACTTGTTAAATGTAAGTGCCTTGAGCACCGACAATGTTTAACCCTTAAAAGACCAGGTTAGTTCAAAAGAACGTCACTTTTCCATTTAGGGGAGGTAGTTAACTGTTCGTGCTCGGGGGAGTTGGAATTGCCTATATGACGGGTTGAAGGCATCAGACGAAATCTCATCTTGTTATACACTACATCAAGGATTGTGTTGATTCGGAATCATGATACGGGAACATTGCGAAATAGATTAGCGGGGAAAACCGGGTATATTCGGGCTTGGTCCATAATGGGTTAATTAGGGGAAATACTATAAATCTTGGGAAAATGTCACCAATTTTGGGAAATTTAGTCTTAACTATAGAGGAGACTCTAAAGTTACTGTCGAGTAGGTATGTATTCTCCCAAATGTTGGTTTATAAATGCCCCCACGTTAACATAATATTTCCCTCAACTATTATTGCTGGTGAAACAGTGGCGGCTCGTCAGGTGTAGTTAGTGTAGTGGCACTACACCTACTTTTTCAAGGTTTTTTTTTATTTTTTTTATTTCAAATTTTCAAAGAGAGGTCGCTTTTGATTAAACATGATTGGGATTTTGGAGAAATTGAAGGGGGAAAAGGGAAAAAGGAGTTGTAAAGAGCACCGAATATACTGTCGCAGGAGAACTTTTGTGTCACGAAATAGTTAAAACTAGCTTAAAATTAAATCTGAGGCAGGTCAAATTTTCGAAAACTTTCCGCGGAAGGACCCCCAAACCCCCCTCCTACTGGGAGCGTCCTCCCAGACCACCCACAACCAATGAGCTATAACTTTAGAGTGGCAGCGGGCTGGTCCACCTTGTGCCACACAGGGTAGAAGGAATCCCGGGAAAAAGCGGCATTTGGACGGCAGATTCCAAGGTTTGAGGTTAAAGTTTGTAGGTCGTTCGGAATTTGGCGGGAATTTGGACGGCAGATTCGTAGGTCGTTTCCGGCGATACCTGAGTTTGTTTACGAAACGACCGGAAACAACCTACAAAACTTAACCTCAAAATCGATTTTTACGGCAAGATGGCGGCGCCCTGGGTGACAACAATGAACCAGCGGAACGTTCCTTGATGTGCCACTCTAAAGTTATAGCTCATTGCCCACAACTACATCTAATTTTTCAGTCACGAGCTGCTACTGTGGTGAAATAGGATGTATATACTTTAGTGAGACAGCAGGCGCTCAACCCTTTCGTCCGCGATGGCCTTAAGAAAAACAACAGACCCCTGGACTTTCTAGAGGATTTCACTGAATATCCAATATCCAAGAAATTGATATACCTTTGCAAAGGTTCAAGTAGGAGTATAGATAGGTATAGGAGAAACACGACGATCAATTGATCACGAGTTGTTAGCGACCTATGGTATGTGCAATTTGACAACAATGTTTTCCTTCCATTTGATTCTATGTAAAACAATCGATTGTATTACATAGATTTGAATGGAGAAAAACATTGTTGCCAAATAGCAAGAGCCATACCACTGTTCCACCGTTATAAAATGAACGATTCATCACGTGAACGAAGTAACGAATCTCAGAGGATCATTCTTCTTTTTTCGGTTCTTTGGAGAATAATTTGGTTTCCGACTCCAAACTAATGAGCCGAGTCTCGAATTAATTAATTAACCTTTGATAGCTCGCTGAGCACATTCAGTGCTTTAAACTTTTGAAGTGAAAATTGAATCAAGTTTCTTTCTCCCCCTTCCCACTTTTGTTAATCTTGTTTTACATCGCACGCAACTTAAAGGATGGGATAGTCCTGCAAGCTTTTGTGTTGATCGGGAAAAAAAATCTCCCACTAAAATCACCCAGACTCCTGACAAAAAAGCTCAGGTCAATATTTGCCAATTTTTAAATGAGTCTTATTCTCACGGATGGGACGTGCAAGAAGAAGGATTTTAATGCTCTCAATTTTACAATGAATATATCATATGTCTCGATGTTTTTTTTTTTTTTTTTTTTTAGGTAAATTATTTTTTTTTAAAAACATCACAGGAAAAGAAGTTGGCTACTGTTTTCCCAAAGTTTGTCTTAATAATTGCATCGGCAAGAGCACGGAAAAAAAAGATTAGTGAAAATAACCAAACGGATACCTGATTTAGGCACCTGCTAGATGTTATGGTAAACTTGACCAGAAGTATGGTACATTTATCGATACTGTGAGTAAATTCGACTTGCAACCAGGTAACATCACCTTGTACCAAGTCAAAACATAGTATATCTGCGGTTAACATTACTATAACATCTGGTAGGTGCCAAAATCAGGTATCCGTAAGTATGGTTATTTTCACCGTAGTTTTTTTTCCGTGAGTGGGTGGGAAATACTATCAACTTTGGGGGGGGGGGCATGACGTCAATTTTGGGGAAGTTTGGACTAAAAGTTAGAGAAGACTCCAAAGATGTCAATGGGTCTGTTGCAAACTTTTGCTACAACAATTAAGAGTGTATAATCTATCGTAAAATCGCCTGAAAAGTCTAATGGTGGCATCAGAAAGCCATGAAATGCAATAATAAACTCACAAGAGGCGTTTAATGAAATCCAAGATGGCGGCAAAATATCGAGCAATCTGTATGCATGCACCACAAACATTTAAGGATAGCCAACCTCACAATATCCATCACAACCAATCACAACGTAAACAAACACATAACCTCAACCTCCAGTGAAGTTGTCAAAGTTGGTAATCCTTGGATGATCACGGTGTAAACAGTCAGATTCCTCGATATTTTGCCGCCATCTTGGATTTCAATAAACGCCTCTTGTGAATTTAATATTGTATTTCATGACTTTATGATGCCACCAATGGACTTTTCAGGCGATTTTACATTGGATTAAACACTTAAAGTCGCTGTAGCAAAAGTTTGCATCAGACCCATTAATGATCCCCTAACTTTTGGACAAAATTTCCCAAAACAAGTTTTCCCCGGCTTTTGCCTGTGCAATAGCTAGGACGCAAACTTTGGGGAAAAAGTACCGTAGTAGGTGTACCCATAGTTTTAACCTGTTGTGAATCCTCAATCTGGTACAAACATCACTGGAATGTTTTTCATTGTAAACAAAGTACAAACAAAATAAACTCTCAAATAAACTTCGAAAAATGGTCCGAATTTGCATTTTTTTTTTTTTTTTTTTGAGATAATTTCGGGATCCACGTAAAAAGAAATTTTAAAGGCACCCTCGAAATATTGAAAACAAGTCGATCTGCATCCATAGTAATCCTGCTCCTATACGTAATTATTGATGGATTCAATCTTTTTTATTGTATCCGCAAAAATTGACAGCTTATTTTTAATGATAATAAGAAATGGGTGGAGTAGGTACCTCGCGCAATGTGGCTCTATATTTGAAAGATTCGTCATGATATTCCTAACCGAGTTATGAAACTCAACGTACACGATAATGACTCGTATATCATTTATAAAATGCATTCAAGAGTGTAAGGTAAGGACACCCAGACATTCTCAACAGTTTTATCAAAGTCTTTTTTATACCCCCACCTATCTGATCAAAATCCCATTTCGGGCGCGACCCCGATTCAAAAACGGAACAAATCACCGAAAACTACACAAAAACCGATCTCCTTAGGAAATATTAATAATAGTAATAATAAAAAAAAAAAACAGCGAAGAGCAGAGAAGGTATAAGATCAATCAATATTAAATACCGATCAGACATCGAAGGGGGTCCAGATCGAAGTGTGCAGCGCGGCGCTGACTTACATTCAGTCCTCTCTCACAACAACTCACAAGTGGCTGATAATATGCTGATTCCGTTCTTGATTTTTTTGAGTAATTTTCAGCTGTTGTGGATCCAACGTTGCCAAGTGTATTGATAAAAATCTGGACTATAATAACATAATCCTGTAATGGGGCTCTTGCAAAATTTTGCTATAGGGGATTGAAGAGTTGATTCTTGCATAAAAACCAGCGGCGGCTCGTGCAATGTGGCAACAATGGATTTCCTCCATTTAAAACTGTGTAAAATAATCGATTACTTGGTGAGGCGTAGCGCCTCACCTAGTATCGATCTTTTTGCATACGTTTTAATGGCAAAAGTGCACGGTTGCCAGATTGCACGAGCCGCAACTGATAAAAACCAGTAAGAATGACGATGAGTATATACACTAAAAAATCACGAAATTCACTCTCAGAATTGGGCTTAACGGCGGAGATACGCAGGTATCATGGGAGATTCCTATCTAAATTAAGAGATATCTCTATGTTTCCTTAGAGAAAGTGACATTAGACAGGAATCTCCAACGATACCTGCGTCGAAAAACCATTACCATCTTGCCGTTATAGCAGTCATGTGAGTTTATTACTGAATTTTAGACTTTCTTGGTGTGACTTTCGTGATTTTTGCTGGTTTTTACGTAAGATTTGACTATTTATTTGCTTACAGCAAAAGTATGCAAGAGCCCCATTGCGAAAACGCATTGAAATTCCTGGAGAACCGTTTGCAACGTTCGGGAAGGGCTTGATACCGATTCGTTGGGCTCGACTTCGTGTTATCGAGAAAATTATACATTTTTAACTTACGGGCCCCGCGTCCCTTTTTAAAATGCTAAAAACTTGTCTCTCAAAAATTGTGTGATTGCGAAAAGGATGCGAATCAGTTCGTTTTGTAAGGGTGGGAGTGAGAAGCGAGATTTTGTAGTCCTTTTTTAAATGCATACGATAACTACTGCTGGTTAATGTGACGAGCATTCCTTTAAATGAATTCCCGACCAGTATCAGTATATTCCGATTGAGTTATTTACAAGAATTAAAGCTCTTATACGGGTTTGCTGTAAGCAAATGCAGCATCAATTCCAAAGTAAAATTCTGCGAAAATAACGATGAGACCATTAAAAAAGTCTAAAACTCACTCCTCGCAGAGAAAACTTAACTTGAAATTTTCGGGTGACCACCCTTGCATGTAGGTATGCACCAACCTCGGATTCGGATCCCAAACAAAAGAACATAACCTACGAATTTGAACAATGTCGAGATTAATGAATTTGCTTTCGAAAAGTAGATTTAAAGGAATTAAAGGTTCATTTATACACATTTTGTCACTCTAGGAGCACGGTGATAACCACAGAAAAGTTCAACGTTGCGTAGTAAACGAGGAAGACGCGGCACTTAATTTCATGTCCTGTTTTCTTGTTTTGGGGTCCGAATCCAAGGTTGGTGCATACATGCAAGGGTGATCACCCGAAATTTCAAGTTAAGTTTTCTCTGCGAAGAGTGAGTTCTAGACTTTTTCAATAGTCTCATCGTTATTTTCGCAGCATTTTACATCAGAATTAATAAGCCATTTGTCTACAGCAAAACCTTGCAAGAGCTCCATTCTGGCTAGACTTGCACTAGTTTCGGTTAAATTTCCAAAAATTCTGGTTATATTTTCCAGAATTTCTGAGAGGAAAGTATATTAAACAGACTTCTCATCATGTGTGTCCGACGACTCTTAGATTTTTTCGAGGGTACATTTGTATACATTGCCCGCAAAACAAAACTCGAGCATGCGGACGTCAGACACAGACAAAAGTCCACTGCGATAAGTTCAGATTCCGTGCAATCTCACCTCCCTCCTCCCTGCGAGAAAATCCAGGAGTCGCGTCGTTGTTTGCGACCTTCACAAATTCCCCGACTGCAGTCATGGGCGCGGATACAGGGAATTGTCTTTCTCTCTCTCCTCCCATTTAAAAACGTGCGTTAGAAAAGGACAGCCCTAGTAAAAATTACGACTATAACCGTTCCAAAAACGACTATAAACATAGTTGGCCAACTATGGATTATAGTTGGCCAACTTTAGATTATAGTCGGCAACTATGTTTATACTTAGTCGTTTTTGGAATAGTCGTATAGTCGTCATTTTTACCAGGGAGAAGAGGGGGCCAAAGTCGCGTGATGGTGATGGCGTGGTGGCTCTGCTGTCCTTTTCTAACCCATAAGTTCAAATGGAAGGAGAGAGAGAAAGAAAATTTCCTGTATCCGCCCATGACTGCAGTGGTACTCTTACTGTTTAACCGAAGCTAGTGATTGATTTCTATAGTGTATGAAACCACCATTCTGATACAGTTACGTGCCTTGGGAGTGGAGACGTGTTTCTATTTCCAATGAGATGACAATATAAATCAAACATATCCGCCCTTTTCTCTTTCAATCTTTCAATTCGTTTTGATCGAAGCAAGAATGCGGGAGGAAGCGGAGGTTTGGAGGGAAATAAGTGCAAAAAGTGGCCGCAAGTGAGAATTACAGTGTGAAAATACCATTGCGGGAGGGAGGGGGTGGTGGGGAGGGGGAGAAACAGTATATGAGAGGGACAAGAGAGTGACGGAACAGGGTAGTGGAGAGAGAGTGAAAGAGAGAGAGAGAGAGAGAGAGAGAGAGAGAGAGAGAGAGAGAGAGAGAGAGAGAGAGAGAGAGAGAGAGAGAGAGAGAGAGAGAGAGAGAGAGAGAGAGAGAGAGAGAGAGAGAGAGAGAGAGAGCGAAGCGCGAGATGATGAACGATGAAGTTGGTAAATCGCGGGAAAACAAGCCGCACCTATATATAAAGCGAGAATTTTCCGCAGAAGAAAGTGTAAAGAAGGGAAAATGAAAAAGAGAGGGGAAGAGGAGAGGTGAAAAGGAGATGGAGAAGGAGATAGGGTTTCCATCGGAGGATGCGGGGGAGGAAGGGCTCAGCTTTCTAGGAGCGCAAGTCCGAGGAATAATATGACTCCTGCAAATGTGCAATGGGCAGGGCAGTAACATAGACATTAAATTAAAAACAAGACTGCACGACTCCGAGGTAATGAAAAAAAAGAAGGAGAAAAGAAATGAGGCGATAGAGAGTGGGAGAGAGAAAGAGAGAGATTGTATAAATAAAAATGAAAATAAAGCGCTCTCGCACGAGATACAATATAAATGAATCAAAAAATGAATAAGAGGCTTGATTTCTCTATTTCCTTCCTCCTCCTCCTCTCTCTCTCTCTTTCTCTCTCTCTCTCTCTCTCTCTCTCTTCTCTCTCTCTCTCTCTCTCTCTCTCTCTCTCTCTCTCTCTCTCTCTCTCTCTCCAACTTTGTCTTATGTTGATTTCATTATTTCATATTCGGTATTTTCACTCTCGCGGTGGGGGGGGGGGGTCGGTGGGGGGTTAAAACAGGGGGAAAGACTGAGATGCCGCTCGAGGAATCGATTGCTCAGAGGCGGAGTTTGGTCGTCGCCCTCCTCTCGGCCGCGCCCCTCCAGCCTTGACATCCCCCCTCCGTCCGCCCCCTCGGAGACATAGCGAGAGTGTAAGGAAGGAGGGTTCGCTCCCAAGGAGTGATGGGGGGCGATAAAAGGGGGGAGGGGGCAAGCTCACTGACTGTGCGGTGGTGACAGATGCTATTGACATTTCCATACTGTCGTCCTCCCCCACTATTCTCCCCCTCATCCCCCCCTCCACCTCCCCCTCCCTCCCTTTTCGTTCAGCACTTCGGACCGCTTTAGTGAGTGCTCAGTGCTGTTTATTATTATCGGCGAAAAACATTCCCCAATATGTGACTGGAAACAATAAACGCGAGGAGAGAGAGAGGGACAGACAGAGAGAGAGAGAGAGAGAGAGAGAGAGAGAGAGAGAGAGAGAGAGAGAGAGAGAGAGAGAGAGAGAGAGAGAGAGAGAGAGAGAGAGAGAGAGGGAGGAGAGGGAGGAGAGGGGGAGAGGAGAGGAGAGGAGAAAGAGAGAGAGAGAGGGGGGGGGGGAGTGAGAGTTGGGGAGAGAGAGGGGGGAGAGGGAGAGAGAGAGAGAGAGAAGGAGAAGGAGAGAGGGAGAGAGAGGGAGAAAGATTGGATAAAGAGAGAGCGGGAGAGGGAGGGAGAGAGAGAGAGAGAGAGAGAGAGAGAGAGGGAGTGAGGAAGAGTGGAACGAAAAGCCATTCTCTAGTTACAGCGTTCAACGCCTTGTATAATACGACACTCGGAGACTTTAACCCCGAAAGTTGAGCTTTTATCAACAACTCTGATTCTAAAGAGCCGCCTTTCCATGAGTGGAAAACTTCAAGATGATGATGGTGAATGAAAGCAAACTTGGGGGCTGAATAAGGGGATAGGTAATATATGAAAAATGCCATGTCTGATGTTTGATTATTTTTTGCCAGTTTTCGAGTATCTATAGTTAGATGCAGACTTACGCTGTGACTGTAAAAAGCCTCTACCGACTATAAATATCTTCTTACATTAGCTAGAGTATTGTTCATCTAACAATGGGGCTCTTGCGAACTTTTTCCAGAGGGGATAGAAGAGTTGATTCTTGCATAAAAAACTGTAAAAATGACAATGAAAACACTAAAAAATCACTAAGTTCACTCTCATAATCAGAATCGGGCTTATTGGCGGAGAGATGCAGGAACCATGGGAGACTCCTATCTAAATTGAGCCATATCTCTGTGTTTCTGTAGAGAAAGTGGCATAAGAGACAGGAATCTTCCTTGATAACTGCGCGATGAACCTCCATTATACGATATTGCCGTTATAACAGTTATGTGAGTTTATTACTGAATTCTAGGCTTTCTTAATGTGACTTTCGTGATTTTCGCTGATTTTTACATCAGATTGGACTATTTATTTGCTTATAGTAAAATTTTGCAAGAGCCCCATTCGGGAATAAGTTGCTGTGGGTTCTGTTTTATTTAAATAATTAGTTAGCCATAGACTTCATCACCTCTACGCCCTCTGAACATTCCAGACATCGAATAAGAGGAGGAACAGAAGCGAAACTGCGACCCGGTTTAGGCCACGGTGTCATGGCCGACCTGGCGGTGGTCCACCACCTGGGCATAATAGCATATGGTAGCATTCTACTTGACGTGACCATCAGGCATTATCCTTCCGCGCGCACCCTCTGAGAGCTTTGATTAAGTTAAGGAGTGAATTTCGAAAGTTGCTTGTGTCACCGGCGATCTGAGGGTTTTAGTTTTTTTTTTCTTTCTTTCCATTTGAGGCTTTCAGCAATTATCTGTACAGCAAAATTTTACAACAGCGGCCCATTGGTCACAGTTCAGATCTGGAACAGAAAAAACAAATCGATCATCACAGGATACAACTACTAACAATAATGGTGTAACACACACAGATCAATTGATTAAGTAATTGAGACGCGCTTGCATGCGCTTTCATAAATAGTTTGATATAAGTTAAGTTTAAAATCGCATCGATACGGAGAGGGGAAATAAAAAAAAAAAAAAAAAAAAACAACAGGTGAGGTTAAAAAATTTAAAAACGTTCAAGGAAAAAAAAAAGAAATAATAATAATAATAAACGGTAATAATAGGAAAAAATCAAGGAAATATAACGCTCCGTTTAGCGTAGATAAAGAGAGTGCGGAACCCTTATATAAAGAACATAACAAAATTAGCGACGAGAGGTGTCACTTTTAATGAATTGAGTAATAGTCCGTCGGGGAGGTCGCGACGCGACGGTGATATGATTTTGAAATGGGAAATCCTCTGGTTGATGACACAAAGAGATTGTTTTGATGTTTAATTAATCACTTTTAGGAGCCGGCTCTTTGAAGCATACGGAGGGAGCGGGCTGACGGAGTAAAAGAGGGGGAGGGGGGGGGTTGTTGGTCGCGAGTCAGGGCCGGGGCCGTCGCGCCGTGCGGCTAAGAAAAAAGCCCTCGGTGGATTCGGAGGTGCGAGGACTGTGCGAGGTGCGAATGAGGGGGTAGGTGACGCAGACAAGTAAGCGACGCACATTGAACAAGGATATTCTGGATTCCAGACAAAAGAACAATCATGGGTCACTTTAATACATAGCATAGCCGTAGCTATATAGGATGTATAGACCTGTTTAGTGTGACGTCATGAAAAAAATGGGTTCCAAACAAATGTTCCATATCTCAGTCGCTCTCATGGGTTTTTTTTCCCATAAGAAACACGATCCAAATTTTTAAATAGAAATTTGTGCTATAGTAAACAACAATGTTCTCTCAGATTTGATTACACCATTGGATTCAAGTAAGCATAAAAAACGACATAATGTGTCCAGTGGCGGCTCGTGACTGAAAAATTAGATGTAGTTGTGGGTGGTCTGGGAGGACGCTCCCAGTAGGAGGGGGGTTTGGGGGTCCTTCCGCGGAAAGTTTTCGAAAATTTGACCTGCCTCAGATTTAATTTTAAGCTAGTTTTAACTATTTCGTGACACAAAAGTTCTCCTGCGACAGTATATTCGGTGCTCTTTACAACTCCTTTTTCCCTTTTCCCCCCTTCAATTTCTCCAAAATCCCAATCATGTTTAATCAAAAGCGACCTCTCTTTGAAAATTTGAAATAAAAAAAATAAAAAAAAAACCTTGAAAAAGTAGGTGTAGTGCCACTACACTAACTACACCTGACGAGCCGCCACTGAATGTGTCCGCGACATTCACCATCCATCAGTGTTGATTTTACTTATTTTTAGTGTTTTAGAATAATTCTATACGCCTACAATTTCACTTCATCATCGCTATCACACGTATTTTGAGACGCTGATTTCAAAAATGCTATCAGTTTTCATTAAACTGGCGTAGATTTTACGTAAATTCGAAATTACGTCTTCTTAGCAAAAAATGCGAAAGTCTGGAAAAAAGTATGAGTTTTGAGTAAAAACTAAGGCCAAATTTGAAATCAGCGGGTCAAGTTACATGAAATATTTAGCGAAAAGGGAGAGAAAGAGGTATCTTATGATGAGAACACCTGGTTTTACGTTCATAACAGCCGGACACACTATGTCGTAAAAATCGTTGGATTCCATGTATACCTCAAAATATAAGCACGATACTTGAAACATCGTGCATTAATACACAATCACAGTTACCTATATTTCGAAGAAAGTCCTATGTTTTATCCTTGTCACACTCCCAGTTTCTTAATGGCACAAACTTCTAGGATATATAGGCTCATCAGCACCATCACACCATGTGTTATACCTCGAACAAGCTTCGATACGAACAGAGGTTAGGATGATTGAGTGTCATGGCGGTGATGATCCCATAAGAGACGGTGAGTGAGACAAGAACAAAACATAGAGCATCTTTCGGTATAACTGTGATTGTAAATTCGTTTGTGATCTTTTAGGAATTGTGTTAAAGTGAAAAGATACTTTATAAGGTACGTGGAATCTAATGGTGCAATAAAATTTGAGAAAACTGGTGGTTAACTATAGCATGAATTTGCGTTCGAAAATTTGGATCTGCGGGCCGATCATTTACTTCATCGTTAAACCGATCGGTAAAACTGTCTACGAGTGATGCTATTGGTCGAAAATTGTAAAACTTGGCTGTTGCTATGGTAACCATCGTTAAGAGTTTCGTTTTATAAAGGCTACTCATGAGTAACCTTTAAAAAACGGACACTATAACGATGGTTACCATAGCAACGGCTAAGTTTTACAATATTTGACCAATAGCATCACTCGTAGACAGTCTTAACGATCGGTTTAACGATGAAGTAAATGATCGGCCCGCTGATTTCTTGTGGGTAAAATCCACGAGAGTGAGCGAGATAGAGCATTTGTTTGGAAACAATTTTGATCGTGACGTCATCACTGAACGGGTCTATTGATGTCTTTCTCTCTCTCTTATAGCCCGTTTAAACGCATTTGTTAGAAAAGGATGGATATAGGGGCTGTCACGTGACTTCAGCCCCTCTTTCTGTCCTTTTCTAACACATGCGTTTAAATGGGCTAAGAGAGAGATAGACAACATCCTGGCTACGGCTATGATACATATAGGCTGTTCAAAAAGTACCGGGACTGCGATGCTACAACTTCCGAAGCAAACTAGCTATAGCGAACTGATATTTTGGACATGTTTGTAAGATCAATTCATTTTCTTTATTTATTGAGCTCAAAATAATCTCATTTGGTCAAAAATTAACGAAGTTATTTCAGTATGAATAAGGTGCTTTGCTACGTGACAGCACCTATATAGAAAAATAAAGTTGGATCACTACGGGCTTGTATGTTTTGTTTTGTGTATGCATGGCTCAGCGGGATGGTCAAAACTCAATTTTATCAACCCATTATGGACCAAACCCGAATAAACTCAGTTTTCTCCTCTAGTCTATTTCACATTGTTCCAGTATCAGGATTCCCAATAAACACGATTCTCGATGTAGTATAAAAATATTGGATTTCGTCTGGCGCCTTCAACCCGTCGTATATGCAATTCCAACTCCCCCAAGTACGAACAGTTAACTACCTTCCCTATACAAAATGAAAAGTAACGTTCATGTGAACTAACCTAGTCTTTCAAGGGTTAATGGAAAAAGGAGAGCAAAATTCGTTTTTTGTCGAGAATGGGGCAAACAACTCAGAATATGGCCGTGCAAAGCAAAAATCATGTCCATTTGGAAGTGACAGCCAACCTCTATTTTCCTTTTTAATCCGTCGACACGAAATTAGTGGATGCTTTTTTTTTTTTTTTTTTTTTTTTTTTTTTTTAAATGAGAGAGTACGCGCATCTACACTCCCCCCCCACCCCCAAAGGATACTTTCTAGCGTTTCCTAGAGAATTTTGACAAAATGTTGACCTTGGACACCCCATGACTATAACTACCGATGGCGTAGCGACTAGCGTACAATTTGGCAACGAGGCTGTTCGTTCATATACACCCATTAAAAAGATTAAGCTATAGGGTATGTTCGGTGAACACCTTCGCAATCGATCTTTCAACGTGGGTTTTAATAAACACAATATAAGTTGCCAAATTTCACGAGCTATAAACCACTTCTATACAGGCAGACTTTATATATAGACTCCCCTGGAAAAAAGAAAACCCTGAATATAGAACCTTTATATAGACATACTGGTCTCTTTCGGCCTTCGTGCACGCTCAAATGGATTTGATCAAACTGCAGAAGTGCCAACCTGACATTTCTAAAATTCAACATAACCTTGATTAAAACACCTCCAAAACGGATTTATTGGTTTTGTTGACTGTATTTGGTGAACAGATGACGCACCATCCATCGTCAAATAACACTATGTGCAGTTTTACGGGCCGTCAAATAGCACAGTTGGTTGTTCTTGTTTGACGACAGAAACATCAACCAAACATGCAAAGGTTGGCTCACCTGCCGTTTATGGTGGATTACGGCAAACGAGCTATAGCAATAGAGGGGACCATACATATCATAAGTCCAGTGGCGGCTCGTGCGATTTGGCAACCATGCTTTTTTACCATTTAAACCCATGCAAAAATATCGATATCTTGGGGGTGCATTGCACCTCCTGAAGATCGATCGTTTTACATTGGTTTAAATGGAGGGATTACACTGTTGCCACATTGCACGAGCCGCCACTGCATAAGTCCCATCTAAAACAGGGCCGGAATTAGGTTGCAGGGGGCCCCAGGGTGGCGGACCTTTAGTAGGAGCCCCCCTCCCGGTAAATCTTAGCCCTTTCCGGTCCGCAACCGTTCTACCCGGCTGCCCCAGCAGGTCCGCGTTCTTTTTGCGAGGTAAACAAGCGAGTGAATGAAAACGTAAACAAATTGAAAACAAGTTGGAACTTGCAACACTGGAACAGTGTTAGCAAAGAGAGCATGAGTGTCGGCCGTAAATCATTGTAAGTGTGGAGTTCCATATTGTTACTACAAAACTGCGACAAAGTCAATCGCAACGCTGCATTTGTGTTTGTATAACAGTGATCGCTGTAAAAATAACTTGATACGTCAAAGTGGGAATGAAAATTTACTTATAGCGTGTTGAAACAGTTGTTCACGAGGCGAGGTGAATACTGTGGTTTTAAAAATCGATTTCGATAGTGAAGTTCCTTTAAAATCGGATGACGCAATACCAATCCTAGCAAGCCGCAAAGTCTAGTTTAGTTATTTGGGACTTTTTTAGATTTCTCTCGCCTAAACCAAAGTCATCGGGAAAGGAAATTCTTAATACCAATCCTAGCAAGCCGGAAAGTCTAGTCTAGTTATTTGGGACTTCTATAGAATTTTCCTCGCTTGAACCAAAGTCATCACGATGGAAATTCTTCGTCTTTATGGTTTCAGCTCTTTTTCTCAGATTAAAAAATGAATGTTAATATTGATCAAATGTCATCCGACACTCATAAAGGGCCCCTTTAAAGGGAAACGTAATATGAATTTGAAAAAAGCTCTTTCGTTTTTTAAGGGAGCTTAAACGGTCCATGAGAGACAAAATTTCGCGGATACGAGTATCCACAGATTTCAATGTTCGATCTGACAAGACCGTGCGCCTTTAAAAAATCGATATCTCGATAGTGAATCAATGTATTGCAATTCGGTTTGCACCGGTCGAAAGCGCTTGCTTGTGACTGACAACCTCGAAAATTTCAGATCCATCCGAGTTTTTTAATGACCTTACAGGACCTCTCGCGGCCGCAGTTAGACATTTTTGTCAGAGTTACGCTGAAACGGGGAGTAGTTTGATATTTTTAATAAGCCCCCCTAAGATGATATTTTTTGGCTCGAAACTGCATTGAGCCCTCTCGGGACATCATTGGGACCCAAAAAAAAGCGGAACCGATATAAACGGCACACGACTGGTTCGTGAGAGACGAAATTCGCCTTTTCCAGCCTCCAGCGCCCCTCTAAGGTCGATCTGACAAGACCGCACGCCTTTGAAAAATCGATATCTCGAGAACGAATCGATGGATTGCGCACTGCGGTTTGGATTGGGGGGTAGCTTCAGCTTTTAGATAATTCTTAAAAAAAATTCAGATCCATCCAAGTTTTAAAGGATCTTATGGGACCTCCCGCGGCCGCAGTTAGACATTGTACGTGAGACTTACGCTGGAGTTGGGGCCACCCCCCCCCCCCCCGATATAGACTTTATCGGTCCGACATTTGTCGGGGCCCCTTTAAATGAACTTCATGTGAACTCAAAAAACTCACATATGACTTCTCACGGCGCATGCTAGGTCCATGAGAGTCAAAATTTCGCGGATTTTAGAGAATCTTTGATTTCTGACCCTATCCGCGCGCCTTTGAAAAATCGATATCTCGAGAGTAAATCGATGTATCGCAATTCGGTTTGGGACCGATCAAAAGAGTAAGCTTACCGGCACTCGCCGTTAAAATTTTGGATCCATCTGATTTCATTTTGAGACCTTACTTGAGTTACTTGGACCCCAGTTGGAATTATTTTTTTGGAGTTACGCTGGCAAGGGGGTCGCTCCCCCTCTTGGAAAACTGTGGAGGGGGCCCTTTGCTGGGGCATACATTCTATTTTTCATTTTTTTTTTTTTTTTTTTTTTTTTTTTTTTTTTTTTTTTTTTTTTTAAATTTTTTATTTTTGTCTAATCTAAGTTGGGGGAGGAGGAGGAGAGTACCTGCAATTCAACCGGCTTTACTTTTGATAGTGGCTGCGGGTCGAGGGGGCGGATTGCGGACTTTTAACTTGTTTTGGGGTTTACAGGGTGGCCCTGTCTAAACTTATGAGAAAAGAAGGCAACCACAGACCGGAAGAAAGTTCAATTTCTGGTTCAGAGACCATGGACAAAGACATGGGCACCCGCAAAACAATTGCCCGGAGGGGCAACTTTTTGAATGTCAATGGAAGGTCTAGGGGACACCACCTAAAACGGGCAAGTCTAGAGAACCCCCCCCCACTTCCGCCCAAAATAGAAAATAAATCATTATCCTTCCAAATGGTAGAAATTGTAAGTGATTGTAGCTTGTTGTATCAAAAGTAATTCCATTTTTGACGTGTTTGATATTATGAATAAAGTGACAGCATCAGATGATAGAAATAGTAAAAAGCTGAGTACAACTATTTCCCTTTTTTATTTTCATTGTCCTGAAATTCTAAGAGTTAACCTATTTAAATTAACAAAACCCAAAAATCTTGCCTATACATTCTCTAATCATGTAAATTTTCGACCAGAGGATTCTGAATTTTCAAGGAAGTTCGCAAAATTCTCGTTGCCAACGGTAGTTGCCAATGTAGACACGTTCATACTAGTAGATTTTAAAACTTCTTTCGGCGAGGGAGATGACGGGTGGGAAGGGTGATGTCGTCTGAATCAGGAGGGGGGGGGGTAAAATCAGGGGGAGGTCTAGATCTGGGGGGGAGAGGAATCCTGAAACTGGGGGGCGAGCTGTATAGTGGCAAGGGGTGGTTTGGGGACCACTGCTTAGGGGGGGGGGGGGGGGGTACTTCCCGCCCTGCCCCCCCCCCCCCCCAAAATTTCGCCCCTAATTAAATTGTAAAGTAAACTAAGAATAAAGTTTGTTAACCCACTCCTTTCGTTATTATTTTATCTTCGAATGTTCCGATTTTTTTTTGTAAAATTTGATTTTTCTGAATTAGGGGGGGCGCCCATTGACAGATAAGGGAGAAAGGTAAGTGTAGGAATTTGGGAAACCGGCGTAGTGTGCCGCAAAAATTTTAAACCCAAAGGCGGATCCAGAAAATTCTTTTAGGGGGGGGGGGGTTCACGCCTATGAATTTTCAAATTTGCAGGGAGGAATTTATGGGATTTTTTCTGTTGAAAAAAGGCAAAGGCTACCCTGAGTTGGGGGGGGGCGTGCCTTTCCCCAATCCGCCGCTGATTACCATGTAACACTGGGCCACGATGACCGATGTCGCATAAAAACCCGGTAGAAGACCCGTGGCGGGCGTGGCATCCGTGATGGCTGTGAAATTGGGATGAAGTAAGGACACACAAAATTCATGCAATCTGCACAACGCGGCAAACAACTGTTGTAGGCGTAGGTGCAGTAGTTCGTGGGGGGGGCAAAGGGGACGGGAGGTCGTCGCAAAACCATGGACGAAGATATAACTAAGGACTGCCGACTGTTGTTAGTCCTGTTTTGCTCTCGATCCCAGCGCTCCAAGCAGCGGTCAGCTGAACTACTCTTTTAAGTGAGCGATCCTGGCGATGTGTCCATGCTCACATGCTGTGCTACTTCTAAAACCGTTGTTGGAGTTTGGGCTGTTATGGCATGGCTGTCAACTGTTGTCGGGACCCAAGAGGATCAGATAACTCAGTATCTCAATGGAAGATCGAAAGCAAGGGGAAAACCAGAATCAATTTTGGACAAGGTAAAAGAAATCATCAGCAAATTAAAAGAGTCGCCTGATCTCTACTAATAAAACAAAAGTCTATGTACTCTTTCTTGTTTGATTCCGTTTTGGGTTAACTGTGGTGTTTGTATTTCAGTCCTTGATTAATCATTTCGACAATTCAGGAATCTTTCAAGAAAAATCTAGACGTTTGCTTTTTAGCGGATTTTGCTTTCCCTTTTTAAATTTGCTGATCATTTGTTCCCCTTTGTTCAATCGTGATTCAAAATTTCCTACACGGTATACATTTGCGGGGAAAGGGATGGGAGAAAGGGAGCCGGAGCGGCCACCGCTGCAGCGGTTCGCTTTTAGTTGACCCTTACTGCTGCTTGGAGCGCGCGGTCGCGCTCGAAAACCCGCTAACAGGTTTTAACACGGGCGGAGATAGGAAGTCGGCAGTTCTTAGTTATATCTTCGTCCATGGTCGGAATGGTCTTAAAATTTTCCTTAGGATTTGATCTAGAACGAACGTTTTACATTTTCGAAAAGTTAACTCTAGCTCTCGCAATTTAAAGATTAAAAGGGGGAAAAAGCATGGTTTTAGGATCGCGGAACAGTGGCGTTATCTAGCGGGTGAGAATCTTACTACAGGTCGCTGAGGATTTACCTTAAAACGCAACGCCGATCGCGTTCCCCAAACGAACTCTTTTAGCGGACCGAAACATCAACAATAACAGGATTGGAAATTTGAAATCATCTAAATGCATTTTAAATCGCAGAATACACGAAACATGGACACAATCCTCTGATATAAAACCCCAATATCTCATACAAAAAATTTCTTGAAGTCTGATCCAAATTAGTAACGTAATACATTCCCAAAAATGCTTAACCTCAATCTTGGCCAAAAACTCCCGCCCAAAGAAAAGCGACAAATTTGGGGGAACCGGATTGGCGGAATCACATGGGTCAATCGGTCCTCGAGGACCCGTTCTCGATACTGAAACCAAGCTATCCCCCGAGCGGACCCCCCAACCATGCCCTTCCCATAAAAAAATTGACCTTGTAAAACGATTTCAATAGAGCATGACACTCATGCTCTAATATGCGAAGAGAGTTAAGGTTAAGGCGGCTGTCACTGTTGCCAACTGCAAAACTAGTTCCTCAAGTGTTCACCAGAACGCGCCACACGCCGGACAAGTCGCATATATCCGACTTTGGACCGCGAAACAAGTTTTAACTTTCGTGTCGACTATATCCGACAGCGGACCGGAACTGCTTTTTTGTAATGTCGGATATATCCGACGTAGGACCGGAAAGGGTTAGGAATAATAAATTATAAAGTCCCTACTTTTAAAGGCACAGCGAGTATAAGAAGTAAAATATTACCCTGTTAAAAAAGTCGTTAATAATTTTTATTCGTTAGTATTTTTTTTTAATGTTTCTTTATTTTTTTAAAGGGGTTTTTTACAAAAAACTTCACTTCCAACATTGCCGGACTGTTACAGTGTTGTAATGATAGAAAAAAAGAAGTTCATCGCGATCATCAATACCAAAAAAAAATACCTGCTTTATGGTGCGGGCCCCGGGGCGCGCGCCCCGGTCACCCCGCATTAACCCCTCATGGACCAAGCCCCAGTTTACTCGTTTTTCTCCTCGAGTCTATTTCACGTCGTTTTAGTCTTCATTCCGGATAAACGCAAATACAGTTGAAAACACTATATGACAAGGTCTCGTCGGGCGCCTTCAATTCGTCGGACAGGCAATTCCAACTCCACCGAGTAAGAAGAGTTAACTACCTCGCCTGTATAAACGGAGGAGTGGTTTCCTCTTGAACTAACCTTGTCCTTAATGGGTTAAATTCGGCCCTGATCTCAAAGTTTGACAGCACGGGCGACGAGAATCTGGTTTGTTTGCCTCACTTTTTTTTTAACCTTAAAACAAAAGGTGTAATTAATCCAGTGGAATCTGGTTTTAAAAAAAAGAGCAAATGTTTAAGAGTGGGTATCTATGGACTCAGAATTCCAATAAAACTATTCAGGTGATAAAATTGAGCATATTTCTGCTATATGTGTCAGTTTTCCTTCCAGAAGAAATATTTATATCTATCGATTTCTGTGTCCAGATATACCCACTCTCAGTGGCGTACGCATGGATTTTTCTTGGAAAGGGTTCGCACTGATAAGCGCGCGTTTGACTGAAAATTATTCCTCCCTTCCCCTCCACCCCCAAAAATTGGAAGTCTGGAGGGAAGGGGGCTTTAGCCCCATTAGCTCCCCTCCCTGCGTCCTCCACTGTCACTCTAAAACACTATTTGCAATTTCGTTTATAACCAATTTCAAATGTATTTGTCACAATTTTTTTTTTTTTTTAATTGAAATAGTTAAAACAAACAAACCGAGTCTGTGTGAAAATGTCCATAAGAGATTTCCATCATGTCTCCCTCCCAGTGGCGGCTCGTGCGATTTGGCAACAGTGTTTTTATCCCATTTAAATACATGGAAAACAATCGAAACTCGAGGAGGCTGCCAGCCTCCGCTTGAATCGATTTTTTACCTAAGTTTAAGTGGGAAAAATGCATGGTTGCCAAATCTCACGGGCCGCTACTGCTCCCTCCTTGAAGTTTCAATATCTCGTCCCAAAAGTCCTCTCTATCGCTGTAGCTATAGTCATAGTGGCGTCGCGTGCAATTTGGCAACGAGGTATTCTATCCATTTAAACTCATGTAAGAGATCGAATTCAGGGGGTTCACAGTGCACAAGGAAAATTCGATATGTTCAATGAGTTTAAATGGAGTAGTTGCATTGTTGCCAGATGGCACGCGACGCCACTGGCTACAGTTGATTTTGGTTCAACGAAGTCATTTTGACGATCCTGGTTTGAGCGTGTACGAAGGCGGCCGTTCAGAACACACGAATAATCCCACTGAGTGCGAGACGACACCGCCACTGACTCGAGTGATTCCCGTGCGTGAATATGAGTGAGCGCGTCAGCAGTGTGAGTGTGAGTGTGAGTGTGAGTGAGACTCCTGTTGGCTGTTTCCGAATCCCTTGATCCCGGTTGATGCCGTTGATTAATTGATCAGTTTTTGTGTCGCCGCAGAGCAGAGCAAAGTCACCTACTTTTTGCCTCTTTCCATTCTAGACACTGCGCCATAGCACCGACCGCCTCCGTCCGTCACACAGTGGGCAATAGTAATCGATTAGATGGCCAAAATATAAATCAGCTCACAATCAGTTTTAAAACGATTCCGGGCGAAAATTGCCCAGTTTTTACAATCCGCTGTCATCTTGACGTAATGTTGACGCACAGCTCCAGGCAGGCATCCGATTCAAATACTTTCACCGGAAGATCCCACACGGAAAAAAAAAAACTACGGTGAAAATAACCATACGGATATCTAATTTTGGCACCTGCTAGATGTTATGGTAATGTTAACCAGAAGTATACCATGTTTTGACCAAGTACTAGGTGATATTACCTAATTGCATGTCGAATTTACTTCAAGTATCGGTAAATGTACCATACTTCTGGTCAAGTTTACCATAACATCTAGCGGGTGCCAAAATCAGGTATTCGTATGGTTATTTTCACTAATCTTTTTTTTCCGTGCACAATTCGATTGGGAAATCGTGTCTTACTCAAAGATTACTTATACATACAGATATGGCATTAGCCATCTCGCCCATGTTAAGTGAAAAATGGATAAAACGCCGGCCGTGATACAACCGGGCATACAGAGGGGATCATAAAGATTACAGAATTCTGGTCCGAAAAGATTACGTTTCCCACTTTTCCTGTGTTTGTTTGCGGAACTAGAACAAACACGGAACGTGAACACAGTGGAACGTGGAATATGGAACAGTTTTGTAACAGAAAAACATGGAAAATGTAATCTTTTCTCTGTAATCTTTATGATCCCCTCTGTATGCCCGGTTGTATCACGGCCGGAGTCAACTTAACAAAATTCGGGCTTATGCCATATCTGTATGTATTAGTAATCTTTGGTCTTACTTTTATGGGTGCGCCTTCATGTATTAGGGTAGACTAAAACGGTTCAGGCACGCACGAATAGTTAACTGTTTACAACTTACAACGAACGCTAGGTATCTGATTCACTTGCTCCACCTGAAATAAACTTCCTAGTCTTACTTTTATGGTGCGCCTTCATTTTGAAAGATAGACTAAAACAGTACAGGTGCGTACGAATAGTTAACTACTTTCCATTTGATCTTTGGAATGGTTTACGTTTCCTTCCATTCCCTTTCCTGAAACATAGGTGAGGCAGTGCCTCACTTGCCTCACCCAGCGAGCCGCCACTGACTTTATCTTTTGATGAAGGATTTAAGACACAAAGCAGCAATTTCAAACGGCTATATTGCAAAAATACTAGACTGCTCGCAACATGAGATTCCGCTCATTGTATAATTTTCCCGAAATTTTAAACAAGAATCAACCGTCGAAATGGAAATTTGTTGATAGTGCAACTATAATAGCCCATAGACAGACTCACCCTAGATTTATTATCTGTTTCTTTAGAGGTCGTTTGGTCTACGACAATTACGTCTACTATATTTTTGTGGTCTACTTAATGATCTATATTATATCATTTCGTCCACAGCCCTTTTGTCTAATGTGTCATTTCGTCCACTAGCATTTTATGTCTACTGATTCCTCGTCCATTGGCTAATTATGTCTACTTACAAACAAGGTCTAATTGCCAAATGGGTCTCTCATTCTTTTGCCTACTAACAAATAACGTCTACGCTTAAAATTTCATTGGTCTCTCTTACGCCAGGAAGTAAATTGACAGATTATTGTCTCGTATTGTTGGATCTATTCTTGTTTAAATGGGTCCTCACCGCAACACAATTTTTTTTTCCATTCAGTCCGTATGATTGGTCTACTCGTAATTTATCATAGCAAAATTCTGGGCCAATGGTTTAAAAGCCGTATTTGTTAACTATAGGCACACATGTCGTAGACCTGTTTCCCTGGACCAAAAGCCTGTAGACCTTAATGTCGACGTCCGTGTATTATTAGACTTCTTGTCTGTGGACCTAATAAATGGGGCTTTTGCACACTTTTGCTATAAACGATTTAACAGTCGATACTGGTGTAAAAACCTCGAAAAATAACAATAGGAGCACTAAAAACTTCCAAAATTCACTCTTAAACTCAATAAACGCTTTTATTTACGAGGGCGTAGTGGTGGCCGAGGGCAGTAACAATGGAAAATACCTATCTTAATTTCGTCACTCTTTCTATGCTGACAAGGATGATTCACAGAGTAATTAGTCATCAGAGTAATGATCCACATCCGATGAATGGTACCGCAACACCTAGGGACACCAGTGTCAAATGAAAGTCGTCTCTTATTATTGGTCACTTCTTGATGAAGTTACAGTATTGTTTGTTAGATGGGAATCTCCCATTGTTACTACCCTCAGCCACCATTACACCCTCCCAAATAAAAGCGTTTGTCGAGTTTAAGAGTGAATTTTGGAAGTTTTTAGTGCTACCATCGTTATTTTTGGAGGTTTTTACACCAGCATCGACTATTAACCCTTCACTGCATGATTTTTTTTTCTCAAGCAAATGTGGATTTTTCAATGTATTAGGTGGTCAAATACATGGGAAAAATAGTGAAAAAAATAATTTGACGGGTTTTCGGTCAAAATTCTCTTTTTTCTATTTTTCACTCGTTTTTTAAAAGTGATATAACACCATAAGAAATGGCGGGAATTTTATTTATTTATTTTTTTTTTAAATTTTCAAAAAAAAAAAATTTTTTACTTTAATTGGATTTTTCAAAAAGCCAATGCCGGAAAATTTATAAAAATAATCAAAATGTGGTCAGTTTGGATACGGGGGCAAATTTTCCCCCTGACATGATATCGATCACGAACCCTTCCACTGCATGATGTTTTCTTTCAGCCAATTTTTTTTTTTTTTTTTTTGTGAGCTCAAAATATACCTTCTCCCGCGTTGACACACCATGCGCCGAAGGCATATCTAAAAACCTGTATTTTATATGAGCGTTTGAAGAATTTGTTCCACCGGTGGAACCCCATGCAGTGAAGGGTTAAATCGCTTATAGCAAAAAGTGTGCAACATCTCCATTGGAATTTTTGTCACTAGACGTAATTTATTAGACCTCGTGGTTTTAGACCAATTTTTTAGTAGATCATACAACCTGAAACCGCATCTGTTTGAAAATAAAATGCCCCCTCTCGCTCACTGAGCGGCGCGGCGCGGCGCACTTCAAGCAGCGTATTTCCGACCGTATACGCGTATACGCGTCCCAGCGAATCCAGCGAGATGTTTTGATCCATCCTCCATCCGATGCCTCTCCGATGCAATCTGCGCCCGGCCTGGAAAAAAATATGTTTTGTTGTGATCACGAATCGTAACAAACCCAATTGTACAGTTATTTTTATAAGTGGGCTCTTTGTCCCCCTCCCCCACCCCCTGCTCGCACCCTTCACTGAGCTCCTGCCTCCCCTCCTCATTTTTAACACTTCGCTGTCTGTGGTGATGACAAACATGATGCCAATCCACTATCAGGACACTGTGGTGGTTGCCAAATCTATCAAATATTTTGCTAGAAAATGGTTTGGTATGTTTACATTAAGAATTCACTATATAGCGGATCCAATAAATTGTCTTTCGCTCTCTTTTTTCCCATTGGAACGGTTTATGGTCGCAGTCGGTCTTCAGTAACATGGACTACGGACAAAATGTCTCATTTTTTTTGGTCGAACAACAAAATTGTGGTCGGTCCTCAGACTGAACACTTTATAATATCTATAACGTGATTCTTGGTAGCGAAATAAGAGCGTTTGTAAGGTTAAACGAGGGTTTATTCACAATAATTTACAGATAGATAGTTTCGGGGTCGTGGCACGAAACCTGTGGGTCGTTATTGACGAGCGTGGGGTGAACTTTAGGAAGAAGTGTCGTATAGTCGAAAGTTCACCTTATATATCATAGTGGTAGGTGTGAAAGCGCTCTGTTTGTGCGTTTCATTCCTCCACTGATTATCACCTAAGGGTGCTCATCTAAAGGAAGCTAATTATGGTCTCGGCCTTAGCCGCGGCCAGAATTAGCCCGAAATATCGGTGCATCTATGTGTCACGTAACTACCCGTGAGCTCCGCGTCACAAAATGTATAGATACTTAAGTAATAAGTATGTCTACGACAAAAAAAAAAAAAATGTCTACCTTTTAAAATGACCACATTCTAAAGACGTCTACAAAATTTATATCCACAAAATAAATGACTCCAGAATATTAATGCCTCTTTTTAGCACACACCTACTATGTTTTGACAAAACGGTCTCCTTGGCTGTCAAAAATGTCTACACCTTTGGACTTGGAGCAGCAGGGTCGTGCCGGGGGGAGGTACCTTTTCCCCGGGCGGCACTCTCGGGGGGCGGCAAAATCAGCGTGAACAACCCAAAAAAAAAAAAAAGGTCATCAAATTTCAAAATTAATTTCAGAGGGCGGCAAAATCAGTGAGTAACAAGAGAAAAAAAAGGCATACAATTTATAATTTTGTTCGCGGAGGGCAGCAAGATTGAAAACTCTGGAAACCACGGCAAGCCCCTGTGGAGAAGTCAAATTACAAAAGAGTTTGGGACACTGGGACTGTTTGGCAACGTTGAAAATTGCGGATTGAACATTAAGAGCTTCAAGCCGTGAAATTGTTGCCTAAAGTGAGGATCGGGTGCCGAGGTGGGAAGTGCGGGTTGGGGTGGGGGGGCGCTTTACCCGTTAGCATTATTCTCTGCCAGCCGAGCCGAAACACTGAGACGAATTGGTGCCAATTGGTGGCCCTTTTATTGAAACCCACAAAAATGCCGTCTTGCATATGCACTGACGCGACGGAACGAATGGGAAACCATTGCAGCTTATTCTCATTAGATGACTGATGGTGAGTAATGTATTAATAACAAGTCTTCTCGAAGTAATTGACATGTTTCTCTGACTCTCTCCCTTGACTCGATGAGAAAAAAACAAAAAAACAAAAAACAAAAATCCGCAAGTCCGATGCGTAAAGGGCTTTTGGAGGAGCAGTGCAAATCCTCTAAACAAGTTCGTTTTCACCAGAACTGCCGTTTTGCGGGTAATGGGTCTGTAGCAAACTTTTGCTAGAACGATTAAGAGTGTTTAATATAATGTAAAACCGCCTGAAAAGTCCATTGGCGGCATCAGAAAGTCATAAATTGCGATAATAAACTTACAAGAGGCGTTTAATGAAATCCAAGATGGCTGATAAATATTGAGCAATTTGTATGCATGCACCACGAACATACAAGGATGGCCAACTTTGACAACGTCACTGGAGGGAGAGGTTGTGATCGATATTGTGAGGTTGGCTATCCTTGGATGTTCCGTGGTGCATGCATACAAATTGCTCGATATTTCTCCGCCATCTTGGATTTCCTTAAACACCTCTTGTAAGTTTATTATTGCATTTTATCTTTTCAGGTGATTTTACAATAGATTGTACACTCTTAATCGTTGTAGCAAAAGTTTGCAACAGACCCATTCAAGGGCGTAGCTAGACAATTTTTCTGGAGGGGGCCAAGTTTGGAAACCCCACTGGGCGGTCTGGGGAGGTGGGGTCACCCAGAAAATTTTGAAAATTCAGCCACTCTTAGGTGTGATCTCACGATATCTACCTCTAAAAGCGCAATTTTATGTTCCTTCGCCATCAAAGAAAACCCGATCAATTTAAAAAAATCAATCTTATTGCATTAATATTTTTTTGCTACTCGTGAATTCAGAAAATAATACATCATAGGATAAGAAATATCGTCTTTACATAATGTTTTTTATTTCGTAATTCTCGATTTACATCCTATATTATATTTGTAAGAATGAAGCTAAGTTCCTGGAGAACCCTTGCACCGTTCGGTAGGGGCCTGGTACCGATCGGTAGGGCTCGGCTTCAATGCTTCGGGAAAAATATAAGTTTTTCCGTGCGCGCCCCGCGTCCCTTTTTAAAATGCTAAAAACTTTTTCTCTGGAAAAGTTGTGCGAGTGCGAAAAGGATGCGAATCAGTTCGTTTTGCAAGGGTGGGAGAGAGAAGCGAGATTTTGTCATCCTTTTTTAAATGCGTACGTGCGGACGAGCATACGATTTTGTACGCGTGTGAGCGAGAAACGTGCTGCTCTGTCAATTTTTTTTTTTTAAAATTTGATCGAGCGATTTGACGTTACCGTGGCGATTGTGATCATATGTTTTTTGCGCGGAAGGACCAACGACCTCTATATAAGACCGGCAAACGAATACGAACCAGCGTAACCCGCAAGAAGGAAAGTTAGGTTAGGAATAGAGGTGCTTGGCCGGATAGGAGCACCTCTGTTTACACGTATTTTTATGAAGATGTTCTCTTCCGTTCTTCGCTTCTAAAACTCCTAATTTTACACGGATTTTGCTTTTCTTGGTCTTAATAGAAGGAGGATAGTTTGGGCTTTGACCTCCGCCCTACCGGGTCCGGTAACGTTTTTTCGAAAATATATGGAAAATATAAGTCGTTGAAGTGGACACCCGTTGGTATGCTCTGAAGACCTTGCAAATCACGTTCGCCTGTTTACGACGATTCAATCTGTCTACAAATCGGCTTTTAGTCATTTTTTGAGTCTACTCCTTCACTCTCAGTCCTTTTAGTGCTAGATTCTTCAAAATCCGTAAAGTTTTAGTGGCTGAGGAGGTAATTTTTCTATACTGTGTAGTGTGTACCAGTAAACCCTCCTGTGTTAGAGTTCGTAGTTCCTTAACTTGAGTTCGTAATTTCTGTACATTTCCCTTCTGGATGATTTTTCATTCCTAATATTGTTTTATCAATCTGCGCCACCATCAGTGTCTATTAAATACTGTGATTGTGGTGAAACCCGCCCGCCGTTAACTCAGGATGTCGGATCGAGCCGACCACTGAAAGGGTTCTGGTTAGTCATCATCAATTTTGTGAAGTACTCATCATGTCAGGAGTGATTCCCTCTTATTCCTTTGTTTAGTCGCAGCATAATTCAGCCTTGAATCAGGATTCATCGTAAAATTCCTCTCTTTGAACCATCCGTGGTTTTTGCGCATTCTTCGGAATCTTAAAGGTGAGCTTGGAGGGGGAGGCTGAGAGAATGGCCTATAAGATTTGGGTCAAGATTTCTACGAACAGCACCTAGAGGCTCATTCAGTTAAGTTCATGCAGTCGTACCGGAAAGTATTAGATGGCAGTTATATAAGGGACCACGTTTCTTCATCACACATTTCAGCATTTTTAGCTGCTGTGACTCGGACTGCTGTGAACCGCAGTCACTTACGCGAACACTTTGGGAAACGGACCGAACCGCCATAAGCCGCAATGAGTGCGAGTGAGAAACCTTAAAATGCGAAGAGTCTCTCTCTCGCACTCGCAGTCGCTTACGCGAAAAATTTGGGAAACGGACCGAACCGCAATAAGCCGCAATGAGTGCGAGAGAGAAACCTTGAAACGCGAGAGGTCTCTCTCTCGCACTCGCAGTCGCTTACGGGAATATTATGGGAAACGGACCGAACCGCCGTAAGACGCAATGAGTGCGAGAGAGAAACCTTGAAACGCGAGAGGTCTCTCTCTCGCACTCGCAGTCGCTTGCGGGAACACTTTGGGAAACGGACCGAACCGCCATAAGACGCAATGAGTGCGAGAGAGAAACCTTGGAACGCGAGAGGTCTCTCTCTCGCACTCGCAGTCACTTACGGGAACAATTTGGGAAACGAACCGAACCGCCATAAGACGCAATGAGTGCGAGAGAGAAACCTTGAACCGCGAGAGGTCTCTCTCTCTCACTCGCAGTCGCTTACAGGAATATTATCGGAAACGGACCGAACCGCCATAAGACGCAATGAGTGCGAGGGAGAAACCTTGAAACGCGAGAGGTCTCTCTCTCGCACTCGCAGTCGCTTACGGGAATAATTTGGAAACCGACCGAACCGCCATAAGACGCAATGAGTGCGAGAGAGAAACCTTGAAAAGCGAGAGGTCTCTCTCTCGCTAACGCAGTCGCTGACGGGAACACTTTGGGAAACGGACCGAACCGCCATAAGACGCAATTAGTGCGAGAGAGAAACCTTGAAACTTGAGAGGTCTCTCTCTCGCACTCGCAGTCGCTTTCGGGAATATTATGGGAAACGGACCGAACCGCCATAAGACGGAATGAGTGCGAGTGAGAAACCTTAAAACGCGAGAGGTCTCTCTCTCGCACTCGCAGTCGCTTCCGGGAAAATTTTGGAAAACGGACCAAACCGCCATAAGACGCAATAAGTGCGAGTGAGAAACTTTGAAACGCGAGAGGTCTCTCTCTCGCACTCGCAGTCGCTTACGGGAACACTTTGGGAAACGGACCGAACCGCCATAAGAAGCAATGAGTGCGAGAGAGAAACCTTGAAACGGGAGAGGTCTCTCTCTCGCACTCGCAGTCGCTTTCGGGAATATTATGGGAAACGGACCGGACCGCCATAAGACGCAATGAGTGCGAGAGAGAAACCTTGAAACGCGAGAGGTCTCTCTCTCGCACTCGCAGTCGCTTACGGGAATAATTTGGAAACGGACCGAACCGTTATAAGACGCAATGAGTGCGAGAGAGAAACCTTGAAACGCGAGAGGTCTCTCTCTCGCACTCGCAGTCGCTTACTGGAATATTATGGGGAACGGACCGAACCGGCATAAGACGCAATGAGTGCGAGAGAGAAACCTTGAAACGCGAGAGGTCTCTCTCTCGCACTCGCAGTTGCTTACGGGAATATTATGGGAAACGGACCGAACCGCCATAAGACGCAATGAGTGCGAGAGAGAAACTTTGAAACGCGAAAGATCTCGCTCTCGCACTCCCAGTCGCTGACGGGAACACTTTGGGAAACGGACCGAACCGCCATAAGACGCAATGAGTGCGGGAGAGAAACCTTGAAACGCGAGAGGTCTCCCTCTCGAACTCGCAGTCGCTTTCGGGAATACTATGGGAAACGGACCGGACCGCCATAAGACGCAATGAGTGCGAGTGAGAAACCTTAAAACGCGAGAGGTCTCTCTCTCGCACTGTCAGTCGCTTCCGGGAAAATTTTGGAAAACGGACCGAACCGCCATAAGACGCAGTAAGTGCGAGTGAGAAACCTTAAAACGCGAGAGGTCTCTCTCTCGCACTCGCAGTCGCTTACGGGAATATTATGGGAAACGGACCGAACCGCCATAAGACGCAATGAGTGTGAGAGAGAAACCTTGAAACGCGAGAGGTCTCTCTCTCAAGGTTTCTCTCTTGCACTCATTGCGTCTTATGGCGGTTCGGTCCGTTTCCCAAAGTGTCCCCGTAAGCGACTGTGAGTGCGAGAGAGAGACCTCTCGCGTTTTAAGGTTTCTCATTCGCACTTATTGTGCCTTATGGCGGTTCGGTCCGTTTTCCAAAATTTTCCCGGAAGCGTCTGCGAGTGCGAGAGAGAGGCCTCTCGCGTTTTAAGGTATCTCACTCGCACTCATTGCGCCTTATGGCGGTTCGGTCCGTTTCCAAATTATTCCCGTAAGCGACTGCGAGTGCGAGAGAGAGACCTCTCGCGTTTCAAGGTTTCTCTCTCGCACTCATTGCGTCTTTTGGCGGTTCGGTCCGTTTCCCAAATTGTTCCCGTAAGAGACTGGGAGTGCGAGAGAGAGACCTTTCGCGTTTCAAGGTTTCTCTCTCGCACTCATTGCGGCTTATGGCGGTTCGGTCCGTTTCCCAAATTTTTCGCGTAAGCGATTGCGAGTGCGAGGGAGAGGCCTCTCGCGTTTTAAGGTTTCTCACTTGCACTCATTGCGCCTTATGGCGGTTCGGTCCGTTTCCAAATTATTCCCGTAAGCAACTGCGAGTGCGAGAGAGAGACCTCTCGCGTTTCAAGGTTTCTCTCTCGCACTCATTGCGTCTTATGGCTGTTCGGTCCGTTTCCCAAATTGTTCCCGTAAGAGACTGGGAGTGCGAGAGAGGGACCTTTCGCGTTTCAAGGTTTCTCTCTCGCACTCATTGCGGCTTATGGCGGTTCGGTCCGTTTCCCAAATTTTTCGCGTAAGCGATTGCGAGTGCGAGAGAGACTCTTCGCGTTTTTATGTTTCTCACTCGCACTCATTGCTGCTTATGGCGGTTCGGTCCGTTTCCCAAAGTGTTCCCGTAAGTGACTGCGGTTCACAGCAGTCCGAGTCACAGCAACTAAAAATGCTAAAATGTGTGATGAAGAAACATGGCCCCTCATATAACTGCCATATAATACTTTCCGATACGACTTCATGAACTTAACTGAATGAGCCTCTAGGTGCTGTTGGTAGAAATCTTGACACAAATCTTGTAGTCCATTCTCTCAGCCTCCCCCTCCAAGCTCACCTTTAAGATTCCGAAGAATGCGCAAAAACCACAGATGGTTCAAAGAGAGGAATTTTACGATGAATCCTGATTCAAGGCTGAATTATGCTGCGACTAAACAAAGGAATAAGAGGGAATCACTCCTGACATGATGAGTACTTCACAAAATTGATGATGACTAACCAGAACCCTTTCAGTGGTCGGCTCGATCCGACATCCTGAGTTAACGGCGGGCGGGTTTCACCACAATCACAGTATTTAATAGACACTGATGATGGCGCAGATTGATAAAACAATATTAGGAATGAAAAATCATCCAGAAGGGAAATGTACAGAAATTACGAACTCAAGTTAAGTAACTACAAACTCTAACACAGGAGGGTTTAGGTTTACTGGTACACACTACACAGTATAGAAAAATTACCTCCTCAGCCACTAAAACTTTTCGGATTTTGAAGAATCTAGCACTAAAAGGACTGAGAGTGAAGGAGTAGACTCAAAAAATGACTAAAAGCCGATTTGTAGACAGATTGAATCGTCGTAAACAGGCGAACGTGATTTGCAAGGTCTTCAGAGCATACCAACGGGTGTCCACTTCAACGACTTATATTTTCCATATATTTTTGAAAAAACGTTACCGGACCCGGTAGGGCGGAGGTCAAAGCCCAAGCTATCCTCCTTCTATTAAGACCAAGAAAAGCAAAATCCGTGTAAAATTAGGAGTTTTAGAAGCGAAAAACGGAAGAGAACATCTTCATAAAAATACGTGTAAACAGAGGTGCTCCTATCCGGCCAAGCACCTCTATTCCTAACCTAACTTTCCTTCTTGCGGGTTACGCTGGTTCGTATTCGTTCGCCGGTCTAATATAGAGGTCGTTGGGAAGGACACATTCGGGTATAGAAGCATTTTGATAGCGACTTCAATGAAGTCACTTCGTATGATATCGATGTATAGCTTCGACTTTTTATCACATGATTTTACGTAGATGTAAACAATGGGACTGTCACAGTGCTGCTAGATGTGTTGTAAAATATTCAGGCACTTGAGACTTAATGTAAAATGTGTATATTTTATGTCAAATCTGGCAGCACTGTACAGTCATTGATTGATGGCTCGACGAGGTTGCTGTATAACTTCGCGAAGTAGAGCTTCGATACTGATCAAATGTATTAAACGCAGATTTATAGAATAGTACAATCAACTAGAGATGACTTTTGTTGAGATCGGTGCGTTGAATTGATATCTCGATTGTAACCCAGCAAATTTGGGCTAGGTTTCGAGAATTTTTAAAGAAACCAAACTATTAGTGATGATGAGTTGAGACGATGGTTATTCTTCTCTTATCAATAATATGCTCTCGAATATTACTGAGTAATGAAAATAATTGGTTTCCTGTTGAAAATGTGTCGTTTACTTTGAATGTATAAGTGATTTATCTAAGAATACTACCAACGGGCCCAACGGACCCAGAATATTGTTACACATCCTCTTTCAAAGTTGGCGATTTGAGCTGTTTCGTATTAGTTCGCATCTCGGTGAGGTTATGATGTTTTTATAAGGTCTGTTTTTTCAAATTTAAAAAAAAAAAAAAAAAAAAAAAAAAAAAAAAAAAAAAAAAATCGTTAGATTTCTTGGGTATTTTTGTAGTTTTTAACGATTCATTTGATTGTATACACCTGTTATTTTTTAATCTGTGGAGTCAAAGTGTGTCAAATTAAATGAAGGCGTTTTTTTTTATTTTTCGAAATAGACTGATTTAGTGCTGACTTGGTGATGAGCGTTCCAAAGAGAGACAAACTGTCTCTCTTGGTCTCACGTAACCCCCGCATGTACTGCTATCTCACTCTAATTTCAAAAAACTTATGGAGAGACATCTTTTGAGCATTGAGCATCAATTGTCAAAAAGCGCTGAAAGAATGACCCCAAATAATAGGGGTTGTAAATGACCTCACGTCCAAAAAGCTTAAAAAATTAAAATGTTAAATGAAGTTTGCTTGAATTTCCGAGCCAACCTATTTTAACAAATTATTGTCGTTAATAAAGGGCTGTTTGAAAAAGGCATACTTTTCCCGCGCAAAGTTTCTTTTCCATTTTTATACAGATTTTTGATTTACCTACTAAAACGCAATGTCTTATTGTCATGTCAGTTCAACGAAAGGTTATCGTAGGTGTGCGATCTCGGTCATGCGTATTTGTTTGCTTACCCCGAACTTCTCATTTTATTGTGAAAGCATGGTTTTTCACTCTCGCTATCTCTTTCTCTCCTTCCCTTCTTTTCTCTGTACTGTTCTAAATCGTATAATCCACATGCGCTAATACGGTGCATCCAAATGCGCCGATTCTAAGGGTTTCGGCGGCTCCATGAGCGCCAAAAAAAATTGACGGTTTTGGATCGGGCCCTCTTGAGAACGACCACCCCTAAAATGGTTAAGTTTCATGCAAGGGGGTGGGGGGACGGGGGGTTATGCTATTTATGCCCCTTCCAAATAATGACTCCTGTTTTCTAAACATTTGGTGTACATGAGAAAATACCACTTTAGTATTGCAGGAATAATTGAGTAAGTTTTTAGATTTCGTCCTTTGGATCAGGATTAGATGGGCGAATAGCAAACGGAGTTAGGGAGTGGATATCAAGTCAAAGTCTTAGCTTGAATAAACAAAATCACGCGCAAGACGCGAAACGGAACGCTTGGCCGCGAAGCGGCCACCGGCCTCTAGTTTATTTTTATTTTTGATTTTTTTAGTCATTACTGTATTTTTTTTTTTCAACGTCGGATTTTCTGGGGCGTACATTTGAGATTTTTCCTGGGGAGGAGGGGGGGACGAACTTTGAGAGACGCACTATGGGGGTCTGGGGGGACACCCTCCCAGTGAGAAAAATTCCTCCCCCAGAAAAATTTGACAATTCAGCCTGTCTCAGACGATATTTTAGGCAATGTTATCGTATAAAAACGCCACAAAATTTTAAAAAAATTAAAAACAGATTTTACATTTATTTTCTTCATTTCTTGGGAAAAAAGGGAATTTTTCAATTTAGGCTTTCAGCTTATTGATGAAGCTGATATTTCTAGGCTTTGGGAAACTGTTTCTCACGGTTAGAAGTCTTCTGGAAATTAAAAAGGGCTCTTAAACTCTAAATTTCTGTAGTAATGCAGTAATATTCCGCTCAATGGCGTAAAATTTGAGATTCTTTTTAAGGGGAGGGGGTAGCAAAAAGTCCGACTTTGGGGAATCTGGGGGGGGGGGAACTTTCCAGTAATATGGGGTCTCGGGGTATTACACCGGAAAAATTTGAACATTTGGGTTCGCTCAGACTATATTTTAAGCAATTGAATCTTTCAAAAATAACCAATCGACAGAACAGAAGTTATTAGACTATGAGTACGTGTATTTTCTTTATTTCATAAACAACAGAGGAATTTTTCACTTTAGATTTACTCTAGGCAATTTCAGGGTAAAATTGAGCCACTTATTCTTGCCATTTTTGCTTCTCGGTTCCTGTAATTATTCCTTTCTTTCTTTATTTTGTTGTATTTTTCCGTCTTTATTAGACGTTAAATGATACTTTGCCCCCCTTCTAAAATATTGGAGGGGCAGAAAAGGCCATGCCCCCCGCCTAAGATTACGCCACTGATTGTATTTGAATTCTGTTTTAACCGCTCTTGATTATTGTATGTGTGAGGTTAGAGGGATTAACGAAAAATCTCACTGAAATCAAAAACTCTTGCCAACCAATCATTGAATCATCCTCTCCAGCTCAACATCTTTTCCATCAGTGGCGAGGCGTGAAATTTGGCAACAATGTATTTGTTCCATTTAAATTCACCAAAAAAGTCGAACGCTTCAGTCATCGGCGATGACTTCAGGCATTTCGACTTTGGTAATGTGTTTAAGAGGGGAAAAATTAAAGTTGCCAAATCGCACGCCTTGTCACTGATCTTTTCCATGTCCCTTTTCACGGCGTGTTGTAATTACGATTCAAAACTTATAACGGAGCTTAAAATCAAACCCCTATTGGAGAAACAGCGCGTTTATCCTCAATTCTGATTGTGAGCATGAAGCTTATCGTTCTTTTCTCCAGGTAACGCCTCCCCCTTTTCCCTTTCCATTTTCCCTTTTTCCCTTTTCCGTTTCCCCCTTCTCCCTCTTTTCTCTTCTCTTGGCACCGGAGCAAGAGATATCTTTGAATCGCACAATAGCAACGGGAGCCATTCAAGGATTCAAGGATTCAAGGATTCAAGGAGGTAACTAAATGAGTCAAAACGAAAAGAATTAATTGACGAGTGTTCGAGACATAAAATGTGGAACAGGGGGCAGCTTCTTGCTTTCTTCCTTTATTTACCCAATCTACTGTGGCTTTGGTGTGCTCTCTTTCCAGTTTCCTGTTCTCAAGATAAGCCGTTGCACAAACGGCCGTAAGATCATCGACTTGTGGAGGGAGAGAGAGAGAGAGAGAGAGAGAGAGAGAGAGAGAGAGAGAGAGAGAGAGAGAGAGAGAGAGAGAGAGAGAGAGAGAGAGAGAGAGAGAGAGAGAGAGAGCAGATCCGGAAAAGTGGGAGCTTTCAAGCTCGGAGGGAATATAAGAGTCCTTTGAATTTTTAATACGAATAAAAGAAGGATGAGAAAAAAAACCTCGAGATGTACAAAACGAATTATCTTTTTTCTCTTGTATTCATATCAAATAATATAAATTAAAGATTTTTCTTCTTCGTCTCTTTTTCTCTATCCCTCTCTCGGAAAAATATCGTCCACATTTGAATGCGCGACGAAACATTTCAAAAAAGAAGTTAACCTCGCCCTGGCTCCATCGCACGGTGTGTCATCTGAGTCGTGTGTTCTTGACAAGGCTTTCCCTTCCCCTTCCCCGCAACCCAACCGCCCCCCCCCACCCAGCTTCACTGCTATCGCGGTCTTATCTTGCAATACGATAGAGCCTCTCCACCCCCACTATGGCTTTGGGGAGCTTCCATCTTAACTTTTCCGCTTTTACCGCGATTATTATGAAAAAATAAAAATAAACCATCTTCATATTCTAATAAGGAGTGGCTAATGTAAAACTTATGCTTATAAAATGACGCTGGTTTCGTTTCTCCACTCTTTTTTTTCTCCTTATCCCTCCGGAGTTTTTTTTTTTTTTTCGTCATGTCTTCGTTCTTTTTCTTTCTTTTCCTCTCAGATTCCTCATACCGCCCGAATCTCTTTTGACTTTTTATTTTCATATTTTTAAATTCATCTCTCTCGATCTCTCCCTCCCTCTCTCTCTTTCTTTCTTTCTTTCTTTCTTTCTTTCTTAGCCTCTCTCTATCTATCTCTTTCCGCCTCCCCATTTGCTACGGCTCTCTCTTACTTTCTCGCCCTCTTCCAAGACAATTAAATTTTCATGACGCCGAGTTTTTCTCCTATTAAAAGTAGCTCGGAACCACTATCCAAGAAGCACTGAGACTTAGTTTTTAATTAAAATTTTACTATGCTCATTTATCCTCCCCCAACCCCCCCTTTTCCGCCTCACTCATTCTTTCGTCCTCTCATATTTTTTTCCTTCTTCTGAAATTATAATAAATTCCGTCAGCAAAGAAACTTATTTTCTCAGATTTTTTTCTCCCCTCCCTTCGTTTCCGCTTTCAATGAAATCCCCGTTTCCTTCAGAAACGCGTCATATTCAAGAGTATCGATGCCAAATTTAATGTCTAATGGGTCTGTTGCAAAATTGTGTATAGTGTTCAACTGAGAGGGTTAAATCTAGTGTATAATGGAGCAGTTGCAAACTTTTGCTACAGGCTTATTAATAGTTGAAAATGGGGTAAAACCCTGTAAAAATAACGATTAGCGCACTAAAAAATCATGAAATCCACTCATAAACTCACAAAGTGCGCTTTTAAACGCGAGGCCGTAATGGCGGCCGAGACCGCCCAAATCCTTTGGCATAATTGTCTGCTTCTTATTCTTCTTCTTGTGTGGTGTTACGAGAACACGAGTACGTTGCACAGCTCTACAGATCGAGAACACCTCGTGTAGATGGCGCTGATTGAAGATAGGGAATCCCAATGTAAACCGCGGCCCCGGCCGCCATTACGGTCTCGCGTTTAAAAATATAATGTGAGTTTAGGAGTGGATTTCGTGATTTTTAAGTGCGCTAATCGTTATTTGTACAGGGTTTTACCCCTTAATCATCTATTAATAAGCCTGTAGCAAAAGTTTGCAACAGCTCCATTACTTAAAGTTAAAAATCATATTGGGAATATCAAAAAGTTTCAAAATTAACTCTCAAAGTTTATCAAAGTGTTTAACCCGCACTTGGTCACCACGCGGAAAAAAGGTAGATGAATTCCATTAGGATTTGAGCTATCTTTCCCGCATGACGTGGAGTTGATTTGGCCAAAACGAGCTCGGTTTGTTTGTCTTATTTTTTTTAACCTTTAAAGTTTTAAAAGAAAAGTTGTGACGTACACCTATTAAGCGGTTGTTTTAAACGAAAAGGCAAGTGTTTCAGAGTGGCTATACCTGCACACAGAAATCGGTATAACTGTAAATGTGTTGGGAGGATTTGCACGATAAAGACACTGGAAATTATTTTTTTTTAGGTTAGTTTTGGTTAAAAAATGGTTTCCTTTAAAATCAATAAGAAAATCGGTCAAAAAAAGGAAAATTTAAATATTTCAAAAATGGATCTTTGGATGTGGATAAAAATATAAAAGGGGGCCTGAGGGTCTCCCCCAGAATATTGAAGGGGGTTATGGGGGACCCCTAGATTAAATTTGATGTGAAAAAGTATTCACAGGGTATTCCCTTCAGTTTATTTTATTTTCGCGCCTCTGAAGATGAAACGGGAAGCGAGTTGAGCATACCAGTTAAATATAAGTACCTTGGGTTTCGCTATAGTTATGGGTATGAATTTAGAATAGGGATTTTTTTTAGAATTCATCCGATTCATTGGATTTCGACGGAATATAAAACTGTGCATTATGCTGAATATTGAATACTTACGTAAGAAACGGTGTTAGAAATTGTTAAACTATCGATTAATTATGTATATAAAACTTGCATTCCATTTATTATCATAACCAGCTCCTCGATCCGATGATGCGCTCCAAAAGCGATCTCACACTATATAGGTATAGCCTCTCTACTTTGCACCTTGCACGTCTGCTCCCATCAAAAGCGCCGAGAAGAAATGGAGCTGTTGAGAGATAACTATTCCTACACGATGGAGTGGTTTTTGCAAAAACCACAAATTGAAGGCGCATAAGAGGATTACAAGAGGATGATTAGGTACGGCCTCTCTACTTTGCACCTTCCTTGCACGTCTGCTCCCATCTCCCATCAAAAGCGCCGAGAAGAAATGGAGCTGTTGAGAGATAACTATTCCTACATGATGGAGTGGTTTTTGCATAAACCACAAATTGAAGGCGCATAAGAGGATTACAAGAGGATGATTAGGTACGGCCTCTCTACTTTGCACCTTCCTTGCACGTCTGCTCCCATCTCCCATCAAAAGCGCCGAGAAGAAATGGAGCTGTTGAGAGATAACTATTCCTACATGATGGAGTGGTTTTTGCATAAACCACAAATTGAAGGCGCATAAGAGGATTACAAGAGGATGATAAGGTACGGCCTCTCTACTTTGCACCTTCCTTGCACGTCTGCTCCCATCTCCCATCAAAAGCGCCGAGAAGAAATGGAGCTGTTGAGAGATAACTATTCCTACATGATGGAGTGGTTTTTGCATAAACCACAAATTGAAGGCGCATAAGAGGATTACAAGAGGATGATAAGGTACGGCCTCTCTACTTTGCACCTTCCTTGCACGTCTGCTCCCATCTCCCATCAAAAGCGCCGAGAAGAAATGGAGCTGTTGAGAGATAACTATTCCTACATGATGGAGTGGTTTTTGCATAAACCACAAATTGAAGGCGCATAAGAGGATTACAAGAGGATGATAAGGTACGGCCTCTCTACTTTGCACCTTCCTTGCACGTCTGCTCCCATCTCCCATCAAAAGCGCCGAGAAGAAATGGAGCTGTTGAGAGATATTTATTCCTACATGATGGAGTAGTTTTTGCATAAACCACAAATTGAAGGCGCATAAGAGGATTACAAGAGGATAATTAGGTACGGCCTCTCTACTTTGCACCTTCCTTGCACGTCTGCTCCCATCTCCCATCAAAAGCGCCGAGAAGAAATGGAGCTGTTGAGAGATAACTATTCCTACATGATGGAGTGGTTTTTGCATAAACCACAAATTGAAGGCGCATAAGAGGATTACAAGAGGATGATTACCTCTAACATGACAGGCGCCTCTTGATGAGTTACAGTCTTGGACTTGGAGGTCCCTTCCTCCCCCTCCCCTTCTGCCTCTTTCTCTCCTCTTGGAATGTAGGTCCGCGTGCGTTGCATCTCCGACGTCACGGCCTTTCTCTTCGAGGCCCCGATGATACATCAACAAGGCTTTCAAGGGCCTTTGCTGATTTGATCCAAATGGGGCCGGCTGCTGCACACTTTTGCTCGAAGCGATTTAATAGTCGATTTTGCGGGCCGATCATTTACTTTATTGTTAAACCGATCGTTAAAACTGTCTACGAGTGATGCTATTGGTAGAAAACTATAAAACTTGGCTGTTGCTGTATGGTAATCATTGTTAAGAGTCCCGTTTTATAAAGGCTATTCATGAGTAACCTTTAAATGAGTGAAAGAGCCTCAGATGCAAAAGATCTGAAAACCCTTGAGCAATGGCGTACGCAGGGGGGGGCTAAGGGGGCTGAAGCCCCCCCCCCCAGACCTCCGATTTTTGGGGGTGGAGGGGAAGGGGGGGAACAATTTTCAGTCAAACGCTCATCAGTGCGAGCCCCTCCCAAGAAAAATCCTGCGTACGCCACTGCCCTTGAGGGCGATCGACTCCATTCGCCGAGCTGAAGCGATAGAGGGGTCACAAGTGGGGTTTTGGTGGCATCACCTTTTTGCCCATGTTTAAGACTCATAAGTTGACATGCATGAGTGAAAGAGCCTCAGATGCAAAAGATATGAAAACCCTTGAGGGCGATCGACTCCATTCGCCAAGCTGAAGCGATAGAGGGGTCACAAGGGGGATTTTGGCGACATCACCTTTTTGCCCATGTTTAAGACTCATAAGTTGACATGCATGATTGAAAGAGCCTCAGATGCAAAAGATATGGAAACCCTTGAGGGCGATCGACTCCATTCGCCAAGCTGAAGCGATAGAGGGGTCACAAGGGGGATTTTGGTGACATCACCTTTTTGCCCATGTTTATATGAGCCAAGAGTTGATATGCATGAGTCAAAGATCCTGAGATGCAAAAGATATGAAAACCCTTGAGGGCGATCGACTCCATTCGCCGAGCTGAAGCGATAGAGGGGTCACAAGTGGGGTTTTGGTGGCATCACCTTTTTGCCCATGTTTAAGACTCATAAGTTGACATGCATGAGTGAAAGAGCCTCAGATGCAAAAGATATGAAAACCCTTGAGGGCGATCGACTCCATTCGCCAAGCTGAAGCGATAGAGGGGTCACAAGGGGGATTTTGGCGACATCACCTTTTTGCCCATGTTTAAGACTCATAAGTTGACATGCATGAGTGAAAGAGCCTCAGATGCAAAAGATATGGAAACCCTTGAGGGCGATCGACTCCATTCGCCAAGCTGAAGCGATAGAGGGGTCACAAGGGGGATTTTGGTGACATCACCTTTTTGCCCATGTTTATATGAGCCAAGAGTTGATATGCATGAGTCAAAGATCCTGAGATGCAAAAGATATGAAAACCCTTGAGGGCGATCGACTCCATTCGCCAGGGCTGGGTTCCCAGCCCTTAGGGTTTGGGAGAGGGGGGGGGCTCAAAAATCTGAAATATGAGGGTGGATTTTAAAGTAAGTTTACCCTTTTTTTTAAAGCAGAGAGTACGTACGTTCCAACGCTGGGTTTGTTTTTTTTCTAACTTTAATAGTCTCTGAGAGAAAAAATAGGTAAACTTACTTTAAAATCCACCCTCGTAGAATCATTGAATTTCCTTCCTTTCTCCCTTCCCTTTTCCGTCCCTTCCTTCGCTCTTCTCCCTTTTCTTTCTTTTTTCTTCATCCTTTTCTTTCTTTTGTTCCCCTTTTCTCTCCTTCGGAAAGTGAGGCCCCATTTAGGTCTTAGGCCCTATACGCAGTTGCTTATTTTGCGTAATGGTAAATCCGCGCCTGGCTGAAATGAATTCCTCGAGGCATTTTAACGTGATTCTGATCGTATAATATAAATCGTAAAACAAGGCCTTATATACGAATTTCAAAAGTAAAAAATGATGGGTATACATTGGGTCATGGGGGTCACGGGAGAGTGAGATACTTTGGAACGCGAGTTTTATCACAGCCTATTGCGACCGATGAGTGCATTGTTGTGGTTGTTGGCTACCCGTTGACTTCGCACTAACACCGTCTATTTTCTCTTGTTTTTAAATAAACTGACATGGTGATGGGTGATTTTTATTAATTTTGGGTCACTGAATCCGAAAATGACCTCCGTTTTTTTTTGTTAGTGATTTCTCTCAGTTTAACTTTTGTTTTTTGCTTCTTGAATTATCCACGTGATACAGAAATTTTGGGTTACGCCAAATCTCAGCTCCCCCTCCCCACCCCTATTTCCGTCGATGCTCACGCCAATGAGCAAATAACAGTGGATCAGAGCTGCCGATTTGCGTAGATTTAATGACATTTTTAAATTCACCGATGATTCCACCGGTTGAGGAAAGATTACATAGTTCAATGGGTCTGTTGCAAACTTTTGCTACAGCAATAAAACGTATTAATTCCAATGTGAAATCGCCTGAAAAGTCCATTGGTGGCATCATAAAGTCATGAAATACAATATTAAACTCACAAGAGGCGTTTATTGAAATCCAAGATGGCGGCAAAATATCGAGGAATCTGAATGTATGCACCGTGATCATCCAAGGATTGCCAACTTTGACAACCTCACTGGAGGTAGAGGTTATGTGTTTGTTTACGTTGTGATTGGTTGTGATGGATATTGTGAGGTTGGCTATCCTTGAATGTTCGTGGTGCATGCATACAGATTGCTCGATATTTTGCCGCCATCTTGGATTTCATTAAACGTTTTGCCGCCATCTTGGATTTCATTAAACGCCTCTTGTGAGTTTATTATTGCATTTCATGGCTTTCTGATGCCACCATTGGACTTTTCAGGCAATTTTACATCAGATTGTACCCTCTATAGCGCTGTAGCAAAAGTTTGCAACAGACCCATTCAGTGTATGACTGTAATGCACGAAAACACTCTGATCTGTAATCTTTTCTCAATCCGTGAAAACGCCGTGAATTAATTAAAATATACCGGTTGAGAAAAGATAAAATACGCCAGTATTTTCGTGCATTACAGTTATACACTGAACTAAACTCTGTAATCTTTTTTACAACCGGTGAAATCTTCGGTGAATTTCAAAATGTCATTAAATCTACGCAAATCGGCAGCTCTGCAGTGGATCAATTTAAATTACCCGCTCTTTCTCTCGAAACAGTGGCAACATACTCCTCATAGTATATATCGCGTTCCACTTCTCGCTGCCCCCCTTTTCTGTGTACCCGGCAACTAATTCATTTCATTTACCAACACGTAGCTCATAATTATTTCTCTCACACCTCCTCTCCTCTCCTCACGCGGCCCTTTTCTCCTTCACACCATCCCCCCCCTTTTCAACAACTACTCCTCCTTGCGCTGCGCCCCTGTTCCTTCGATGCAAAAGCAAATCACAAATTCACAAATGCGAATAGTTTACTCGAAATAAAATTAAATCCAGGTAGTTAATTAACATTTTGACAGTGAAGAGAGAGAGAAAATAAATAATTTGAGTTAACGAGGAAGTCCAAATAAAGCTATTAAATATACAGATAATTTATGGAGCCGACATTTGAATTAAGAATATAATTGGGAAAAAAGTTCATTGCCCTACTGCTGAGTTCCATTTTGGCTGAATTAGAACATCCAATCCCTTTTAAAACTGGTCACAACCAGGCAGTGGCGTACACAGGACTTTTCTTGGGAAGGGCTCGCACTGATGAGCGTTTGACGGAAAATTGTTCCCCCCTTCCCCTCCACCCCCAAAAATCGGAGGTCTGGGGGGGCTTTAGCCCCCTTAGCCCCCCCCCCCCCCCTGCGTACGCCATTGCAACCAGGCCATACCAGGCCCTTAAGGTCCATAACCATTTTTTTTTTATTATTATTATTATTATTATTTTAAAGGCTGTAAGATTTCTTCGCAAAAAAGGCCTCAAAAGTTTGGGAATATTAGTCATTTTGCATACATATGGTTTTTGAATATGTTAAAATAAGAAGGGGGGAGGAGAGAAGCCCTCACTTTTCGAATTTGTTTGTAAAAATTTCTCGAAAATCCGGTGAGGAAAATTTCCCGGATTGCGTAAAACTTCCGACGCTTTGGAACATTTTGCATCCCTGGATGGCACCACCAGGCCCCAGTCATTTCCAAAATCTCGTATTTTCTGGGTGATTTAAATGAGAAAAAATACGATTATGCTAATAATCCAGTTGCCGTTGTTGTTTTTTTTATACAGGCATGTAAGGGAGACCTCTGGGAGGATTGGGACTCTTTTTTTGTTAGCCTCTGAAAAGCTCAAAAATCTTTTTCTTTTTTAAAATGTTAAGCACCCACATTTTGAGTGATGACCTAATAAATTTTAATTTGATTCTTAGTTGACAATTTACATTGAAAACCAAAATTTTAGGAATGAATTTCTTAAAAAAACCAAAATGTGTTCCAACCCTAACTCCCCTGTTAGAGTTGGGACAGACGCCTGGGAGGGTTGGGACAGTTTACTTTTCACCGCCATTTTCACGAGTTCGAAGAACTCTACCCATCTGAAAATAACAAAAGAAAAGTGTTTTGAAGAAGAAAAAGAAGAATACTGCATAGTGGAGGCATACATAACAGAAAAAGGCACTATATCAGAAAAAAGTAAAAAACCAAGATTTCGAAAAAATTACCAAGCATTTCCAGCCTAAAAATAGATTTCAAAAAAATATAATCCAATAATAATAAGAATAAAAACTTTGCAGGGTGGTTACTTAGCACTAAGAAACCGTAAATATTTTTATTTTTAGATTAAATTTTAATTTTGGGTTTTTGGCCAGGTTTTTGAGGTATTTACTCCTACGTGCGACTGTATGCCGTTTTAGTCAACCCTAAAATGTGAATGACGTCGTGACGTCGTGTCACAACAAACACGTCCTTCTGTAACTACACTTGAGTGAATATCTCCAAAACCGAGACTTTTATACGAAAAAACCGAATACAATTTTCTTTTCAACTCATCAAGTGCTTTTTTATTTGCTTTATACAGGGGAGACCTGAGAGTGGGATGGTTGGGACACCCGGGAGGGTTAGGGCAATTGCTTTTACAAAAGCGAATTTGTGTTATGTCCGAACACACTTAGTTTAAGTTGACAATGACAAGTTCGCAGACGGTAATTTTTCGTCTCTTGGTCCAGTGGCGGCTCGTGCAATTTGGCATCAACGTTTCCGCTCCGTTTGGTTCAATGCAATACAATCGATTCGATGAAGAATCAGCGCTTCACCTGCAATCGATTGTTTTACCATGGATTCAAATGGAGAGGAAATATTGTTGCCAAATTGCACGAGCCGCCACTGTCTTGGACATATACCACACTTAATTTGTTCTTTGCTCTAAATCTTGTTAAATTTGCTTCACTTTTGAAGCTTTATTGAAGTTTTTGAATGTGTACATTGCTTGGTTTTAGTCAATGAGCTATAACTTTAGAGTGGCAGCGGGCTGGTCCACCTTGTGCCACACAGGGTAGAAGGAATCCCGGGAAAAAGCGGAATTTGGACGGCATATTCCAAGGTTTGAGGTTAAAATTTGAAGGCCGTTTCCGGCGATGCCCGAGTTTGTTTACGAAACGACCGGAAACATCCTACAAAACTTAACCTCAAAATCGGTTTTTACGGCAAGATGGCGGCGCCCTAGGTGACAACAATGAACCAGCGGAACGTTCCTTGATGTGCCACTCTAAAGTTATAGCTCATTGGTTTTAGTTTAGTTTTAGTTTTGGTATTGGATGTAGGTTAGGTGGAGGAATGGGCCTTTGAGTCCAAATTTTACCTATGGCTCGTACTTTTCTTGTGTTTATATTTTTTTTTAATTTTTTTTTTTATCTTTATTCTTTTCATAATGTTTTCCTAAATAAAATAAAGAGCGTATCATCATCATCATCATCATGACCACCTCTCTCTTTTTTTCTTTCTTTCTATCCTCTCTCTCTCTTTCTGCCCATTCAAACCCATATGTGTCAGAGAAGGATAGTGACAGCGAAATGCGAAGTCACGTGATAGCCCCTCACTTTATCCTTATCCGACACGTCTGTTTAACGAGAGAGAGAGAGAGAGAGAGAGAGAGAGAGAGAGAGAGAGAGAGAGAGAGAGAGAGAGAGAGAGAGAGAGAGAGAGAGAGAGAGAGAGAGAGAATGCAGTTTATTTAAGACGCAAATACAGAACAGGAGAACTTAAAAGAATGAGTATAAATACAGGAAAAAATCAAAAAATACAAATTATATACGTGAAGTTGAGTTGAAAATATTTCACAATTTATGTGTACTTGCGTCCAAGAGGCAGAATTAAGACTGATCAGTCTTCTCTTCCATTCAGCCTCTTGGCTCTCATGAATGGTGACTAAGATACACAATTAAAATAAACATATTTAAATTTAAAAAATACTATTATTTAAATAAGTAAATGAATGAAAGAATAGTGGATAGGTAATTAATTAAATATTATTAAGAAAGATGAATGAAAAAAAATAAATAATAAAAAAATAAAAAATAAATAAAAAATAAATTAAAATGAAGAGTTAAGTAAATAGAGAAGGAAAGGGTGAAGGGAGGGGGGAGAGAGATAGTGTGATTGAGAGGGAAGAGGGAAAGGAAAGAATTGCTTCTGCTATGTGCGCTTTTGTATGCATTCAAAACAAGGGGATATGTAAATATTACTTCAAATGTTACTTGCCAAAAAAAATGGGTTAAAGGAACGTAAGATTTTGTATGATGCCTCGTACGCCATGCTTAAAGGCACAAATGGACAATTTTGGATCTCTTAAATCTATTGGCAGCTGGTTCCACAATCGGCTACACGAAACGATAAAAGAATTGTCAGCTACTGTGGTCCGATGAGGTGGGATACGCCTTTCTTCGCCAAATCGTACTTTCTTCTCGTGGATTCCAAGTGAGCAAATCGATTGTACAAATAACATGGCTCTCTTATCGAAAGCACTCGATGGACAGAATACGCTAAAAGCAACTGACGCCTAGAGTTTAAGCGAAGCCAGCCAAGTTTTTCATAATATGGAGTGACATGTTCATAGCGTTGGATATCATATACAAAACGGACGCACGAATTTTGTAATCTTTGGAGCTTAATTTGAAGGGTCACTGTTAGATCATTGTATACGATCGCTCCATAGTCAAACAGAGGAAAAATCATTGCTTTTCTGACATTGACCGGTAAAGTATCTCTAAACGTTCTTAACCTCTGCAAACAAGCAATGATTTTTCGTGATAGGCTTGAGACTTGATCACTCCAAGTTAGGGTTTTATTAAAAACTATGCCTAAGCTCTTGGCGCTATCGCAATACAATAACTCCTGGTCGCCTAACTGAAGCGATGGTGTTGCCGCAGCCTGAATTGCTGTTTGCAATCTCGGATAGCCGACCAACATAGCTTTAGTTTTAGTTGCATTCAGTGTTAAATCATGCTTGAGAGCCCAATAGTATACTGAGTCAACGTCTGACTGAACGATTTTGATGGCATCATCGAACATTGAAATTGGAAAACTATAATATATTTGTAAATCATCGGCATAAATAATGTATTTACAGGATTTGAGACAATCAGAAATGCTTGAGACATATATTGAAAAAAGTAGAGGTCCCAAAACTGAACCTTAGGGAACTCCCATCTCACATAATAACCAGAGAGACATATTTCCGCAAGAGTCAATAACTATTTGTTGACGTCCAAGAAGATACGACGAAAACCACTGTCTGACTGGTTGAGAAATTTTTAGTTTTTTTAATTTAGCTAATAATACATTATGATTTACCCTGTCAAAGGCTTTGGAGAAATCAAAAAGTAAGAGAAGAGTAAGTTTTTTTTCATCCATTGCAAACCGGATAGAGAGAGAGAGAGAGAGAGAGAGAGAGAGAGAGAGAGAGAGAGAGAGAGAGAGAGAGAGAGAGAGAGAGAGAGAGGAGAGAGGGAGGGAGAGAGAGGAGAGAGAGAGAGAGAGGAGAGAGAGAGAGAGAGAGAGAGCGAGAGAAAGAGAGAGAGAGGAGAGAGAGAGAAACAAGTGCGGGGAATTCATTCGAGAAGAAAATTTGAAATTTTTCATTGATTGGAATCCGATTATCCAACTGATTGTGAGTGCGTGATGAAAGAGACACGGGGGACGGGACAGTCTCCTGGACGTAGATCGTACAGGGTGAAATTACAGCTAACATCGCTAGAAAAGAAGGTTGGAAAAACAGAAAAAAAGAGAGAGAAAAACAAAGAAGGAGAAAGAGAGAGAGAGAGATAGGGAGGGGGAGAGAGAGAGAGAGAGGAGAGAGAGAGAGAGAGAGAGAGAGAGAGAGAGAGAGAAGACGAGCGCGAGAAACATAAAATTGAGTGGAGAGGAGAATTGGGAGGGGAGTGCGCGCGGGTAGCGGTAGCTTTAGAAAAGGGTTTATCAGTCAATTCAAAACCGGGGAGATGGCGAGGGTTTATCGTTGGAATCGATGTAAGGTTAAACGGTGTTTACCACAAGTCCCGAATATATACGAGTCATAAAACCGAGTATTCGGAGACATTCGGGGGATGATATTACGGAGCTACCACACCCCACAGTGGGAAAGAATCTCTTTTTCACTCACAATCAGACACTTGGATTTCAGGAAATAGGTATGTATTGCTGCAAACTTTTGACACGGTAGTGAAAAGGGTCAATGATTTTAGTTAAAAATCATTCGGACGTACCTTTTGAGTATCCAAAATTTCCAACATTGACTCAAAAAATCAACACATACGTTTAAAATTTAAATACATAATGGGTACTTACCATGATATAGTATACCTAGTTGTTATTGCAGCAAAGCTAGTCACAATGCCATATGTATAGAGTCCCATAAAATTTTTGCAGATTTCTCCATTCTGAGAAAAGTGATGCGTCATAAGCCCCTCACATATTAAGTAGTTTCAGTTTGCAACACTATACAGGGTGTTGATTAAAATATTTTCCACTCGGGTTTTCTCGAAAACGGTCGGGAATTTCAAAAATCGCTGAAACACGTGTAAAATATTTTTGAGGGGGACGTCTTTTAAGGGGGTCGCCGATTTTAGGACCTCCCTTAGGAGCCCTGAAATGTCTGGTACTGTTACCAGAATATTGGTATTCATACAAATGTTAATGAAATTGTTGAGGAAATTTTGGCACTTTATGACCGACCATGTTCTGATAGAAACACCAGAATTTTCTTGGAAAAGTGCTAAACTACTATAGACATTCCTTGGTTGACTTATTCTTATGCTTTTGATGAATATATAATAGGAATTATTTTTTTAAGTAAGTACGTGCTTGTTCCAGCTAATTTAACCTCCAAAAACATGAAGAATTTCTATCAAAAGACGCATTCGCTATTGCGAAAAGAGCAGTGGAATGAGGTGAAAAAACTGCACTGACGGATCGAACAAATGTTACTTCTCGCTTTCTGGTCTTTCAAACGGATGTGTTAGAAAAGGATACACTGAAAAAAATGAGGTAGTTCATTAGTCTGCTTGTTAAAAATTGTAAGTGCAAACGCATTTGTTGATTTATCTAACCATTTTGTCGATTTTGCAATCCCATTTGTTACATCAACAATCCAAAAAGGTAAAACAGCAACAATTCGATTTGTTAATTCATCAATCCAGATTGTTGATTTACCGCATTGGATTGTTTATTTTCCTTCGGTTTAACAAATTGGATTGTAAAATCAACGAAATCGTTAGTTGGATCAATAAATGCATTTAAGTACTCACCATTTCTACCATTTTACATAAAAGTATTTATACCTAAATTGTTACTTTCTCACTCTACGTAGAGAAAGTATTGCAATCATGAAAAATTTGAAAATTGAGTTAGATCTATTTCTTGGCATATGATGTCCCCAGAAACCAAAAAAAAAAAAAACAAATCCCAAAAAATGTCCGTCCGTCCGTCACGGATCATATTTTCTCAACAATTAATGTTTTTGCATTCAAACGTGGCAAGAAGTATTTTTTTCAACTTTCCAAGTGGACCTTTCTTGGACTTTGTCCAAACTTTAAATTAAGGGGGTTTTACCCCAAAAATTCTTTAATTTCTTTAATTTCTTTTATTTCTTTAATTCTTATTCACAGTTCTTTAAATCTGTTATCTGTAATATGCGAATGACGAAATCTCTCTCTCTCTCTCTCTCTCTCTCTCTCTCTCTCTCTCTCTCTCTCTCTCTCTCTCTCTCTATCTCTATCTCTCTCTCTTAAAATGGATGTATAAATGTATCATACTTATATTTTATTTAGTATAAGTTGAACTAAATGTAAAATTTTAAAGACTACATAGTCTGAAATTGTAATACAAATACTTTAACTTGCGTATTGTAATAAAAAAAAAAAACCCAAAATAGGCCAAAAATGGCAAAAAATTGAAATTTCTTCCAAGGATTTTCTTGAAAGGTGAAAATATCTATACTCCCAAGATAGACAAATTGAACGGCATCATTCATTTTTTGTTCTCAGGGTAGAAGAGGGGTCAGAAATAATGGGACTGTCCCGAATCTGTCCTCTTCTAACACTCGCGTTCTAATAGTATAGGAAAAGAGAGAGAAAGACAAATTTCTGGATCGGTCAGTGAAAAACCGCTCCGCTCGAGATCGCATCTTGGCGGATTTCGATCGCACTGTGCGAGGAATCTAGGGCGGAGGGCGGAGGATGGAGAGTGGTGAGTTTAACCAAAGAGTCTTGACGCCCCTCGCTGCAATAGATATCATGGGCGGGGCCTAGAATTAAGCTCGACCTCCGGATTCGGATTCGCTCCCAGCCTTTATATCAACTTCTCTCTCCCGCCCGCGTCTCCCCCCTGTCCTGAGCCGAGCGCCAGAAATCATCCCTTAACAGCGAGTTCAAACGTTGTCGGCCGTATCTCTTGCTCTGATTTCGCGAGGCGGGTTTTCATTTAAAAACACCCCCCGCCCCCCTCCACCTCCTACCTAGCTGTCCGTGCTCCTTCCTCCAACGATCAAGTTCTCTGCTTCCTCAGTTACTGTTTCTCTGCCTTTACATCGAAATTGTTTTCGAACGTTACTGTTAACGACTCGTGGTCTCACCTTATTACCTATCCCTCTTTCTCTCTCACTCTTTCTTTCCCTCTCTCTCTCTTTCTTTCTCTCCTTCTCACTTTCTCTCTCTATCTTTCTCTTTCTCTTTGAATAACGCCCCTGTCCCTTTTTTATTATTATTATTATTATTATTATTATTATTATTATTATTATTCATTAATTTGTTGATTGCGCATTATTTTTATGAATTCGTGTCTGTGAAACGGTTTACTGTGAATTACTTACTGCGAATTTTTATTACTGGATATACATTGAACTTAAACGGTAAATACTTCTTTTTTAAATCTATAAAGAATGCTGTGAATATTGCCCATGCATTTCTGTGCCCAAATCTGTATGAAGCTATTTCAGAGCATGGAAATCCTTCGTGTCATTCTGAAATTTATGAGTTTTTGTTGGAATTCACGTGACATTTTTACGGAAATTCATCCATGTATTGTGTAAATTTCTATCGAGTGCCCATAAATCTATTGTACACGGAGATTTGGGCCGGGGCCGGATTTAGGTTGCAGGGGTCCCAGGGGCGGCGGACCTTTGGTGAGGGCCCCCCTCCCGGTAAATCTTAGGAATAATAAATTATCAAGTCCCTACTTTTAAAGGCATATCGAGTAAAAGAAGTAAATTATTACCCTGATAAAAAAGTCGTTAATAATTTTTAAAGTTTCATTATTTTTTAATGTTTCTTTATTTTTTTAAGGGTTACTTTACAAAAAGCTTCACTTCCAACATTGCCGGACTGTTACAGTATTGTAATGATAGAAAAAAGGAAGTTCATCAACCATCGCAATACCCAAAAAAAAAAAAAAAAAAAAAAAAAAAAAAGACATGCTTTGTGGTGGGGACCCCGGGGCGTGCGCCCCGGTCGCCCCGCATTAAATCCGGCCCTGATTTGGGCACGGGAATGCAACGACCAATTTTTACCGAAGCTTTGTTATATTATACAACAAATCGGCCTTTTGAAAGAGGTTATTCATATCATTTTTACAAAACAATTTGTTTTTTCTGATTCGTATGACACGCATGCGGATAGTTTGAAAAGCTATTTTTTTTTTTTTTTTTTCCCCTGAAAAAAGAATGAAAAAATTTGTCATGCTAAATTAAGTACATATGTATTAAACATTCAAGTGTCGGGTGGTTTCATTATTATCGTAAAAATTACTAGCGTGAGGCCAGCAATATTACAAACTCCCTTAGACCCGCCATAATCAGCGCGTCCTGGATCTAAGGAGTCCTATAACCAGCAACACGGCTCTTGTAAAGCGCAAAATATGTTTATATCGCTGCTCCATTTAACAGACATCAATGAATGTACAAATGGTTCTTTGAAGGTCTAACTCCCCCCCCCAAATAATAAAAAAGATACTCTCGCAAATTGTTTAACAGGGGAAAGCTGTATATAGGTACTCAAAAAATCATGCTGAAGTCACCACTGTCAAAATTATATCAATATAGCAACAGCCAGGCCCTTAGCTAGCTCGCGACCCCCGGGGGGGGGAGTTAACTCTAAGGGGGAGGGGCACCGGTACAAGACGAGGAGCTTGGAAAAATGTGATGGCTTTTTTTTTTTTTTTTTTTTTTGCTTCTCACTTTCCTTGAGCTCTCTTCCATGTAGAAAGGAAGGGGTGCTTAAGGAGTTACGACCATTATCTCCCCCTTTTAAGCCCTTTTCCGAAAAATTTGGAGGCTTATTCGGCCGCTAAAGCTCCCTCCTCCTTGGAATGCAGCGCCAGTGCAGTGGTGAGGACTCTAGAGAATTTCCCTCGGATTTTAGAACGTTTGGCAAATCTTGCAACTTTGAACTAAACGTAATTTGACGTAATCTGTAAAATATTTCCTCTATTTCAGAAACATATATAGTGACTTAAAATTGAAGGAAGCTGCGTTAAATCTCCCAACTCGGAGGAAGGGAGGGTTTGGGAGACATTAACCTATTGCCAGGAGGGCTGGGGTCCTCTCCTAGATAATTTTGAAAATGTAACCACTCTAGAAAGACAATTTTAGGGACTTCAAACGACAGAAACCTAAAATATTCAGTTTTTAATTTATTAGTATTGTGCATGGAGGGGAAAAATTTGCGATTTATTAGATCCAATATATATTAGTTCGAAAGAACCAATTAAACAGTCAAATCAGGTTAAATGTTTAAAAGTTAAACTTACAAGCACTAAAAAAAAACACGGCTTCTCGAAAATAAAGAAAGAGGGTAAGCCGTTGTTCAGTATGGCGGATCCAGGCGGCACGGGGGCACACCCGCCTGAGAAGCCTCAAATGTTGCCTTTTTTAAACAGAAAACAGCCAAAAATTTCCTTTTGCAACACTTCAAATTTAAAAATTCGTATAAGGGTGCCCCCCACAGCAAAGTTTTCTGGATCCTCTACTGCCCCTGCCCATATACTTGAGGCTTCATGCATGCAACTAATAAATACAAAAAAGTTTCCTCCTCGAATCTCTTTATGCTCAAAAGTACTGAGAGCTTGTAAATAATTTTAGCCAATAGCAACATCAAGCAACTCTTATTTTTATTCGAGTCCAGAATCCAGTGGCGGCTCGTGCAATCTGGCAACCGTGCACTTTTGCCATTTAAACGTATGCAAAAAGATCGATACTAGGTGAGGCGCTGCGCCTCACCAAGTAATCGATTATTTTACACAGTTTTAAATGGAGGAAATCCATTGTTGCCACATTGCACGAGCCGCCGCTGCCAGAATCACGCGTTTTAAAACGAGTATACGCATTTACAAAATTTTCCTGTTTGAACTCATGCAATTTCAACAGGTGGTTGATTCTCGTCTTAAGTTAGGTAATAGACAAAAAAAAATCTACAGAAGTGCCAGGCGGGGCAAACGGTGGTCTCAGGGGGGGGGGGGGGGGGGGGGCTTCCCCCTGGCTCCTACCTAGCTCCGGGCCTGGCAACAGCTCTTGTGGGAAAACCATTTGGTTAATTAATTAATTAACCGGCGAATAATCAAAATACAGGTACGCCCAGTCTGGGGGTTTTCCTTCACAAGTTTTCTGTATAAAATGGCTGTGCAAAGGGCAAAATTGCTGTAGTGAAGAATTTCAAATCGAAGATGAATAAAGTAAAAAAAATTAGACAGTGAATTATCTTTAGCTGAGCTAATACCTTGTTTGGAGCACAAATGAGCACATATTGACAAAGCTTTGGTATGCGGTATGCACCAGCGCCACTAAAAAAAAACCTATTGCTGGCTCTTTTTTTGTGCGTGAGACTTGAACGTATGTACATGTAGAAAAAAAATGGTTTTAAATTCAAAAGAAATATTTTCGATTAAATTATTACATGACAAAAAGACGTGTATAGTTTAAAACTAAAATTGATGTTTTTAAAGTAAAAATAATTGTTTCTAAATTAAAAATAGCTAGATAAAAATTGAAAATAATTGTTTCTATATTGTGAAAATTCGGTATTTTGATCTATTTAAATGTTATTTTCTAATTTAACAAAACTTTCACTTAGTTTCAATTTTAAAATACGTCTTTTTGTCACATAATTCAAAAATATTTCTTTTTAAATCTATTTTTTTTTTCTCTGTGTAGGCCCGGTTCCGCCGAGCATAAGGACTCTTCTTTAAAACCGAAAATATGTTCCTGAATCAATATTTTAACTATATACACCTTCGAGTTTTTTTGTTTTGTTTTTTTTTTTAATTCATCGTTTTGGTGGGGTTGTAGGGCTTGAAGCAGCGAGTTTATTCGACTGCCTAAATACTACAACAATCATACGAACTTTTTGTCCGCAAACTAACAAAGTTTTGAGGAGAGACAATAGATGCAACCGTCTGACACTTAAGGAATGACATAAAATGCTGAAAAAAATTTACAATTATGCTCAAGCGAAAGGCTGTGAAAAGGGCCTTACCACTACGTTTTATTTTCGGGTTGCCGAGTTTTTTCTATCGTTTTAGCGTAAGTTACTTACACTAAAGTTACACACATTAATCATACTCAACAATTATAGTTGTTCGGCTCCTTTGCTTCAAGTGAATCCCAAGTAAGACCTCAAATACAGCGAAGACCGCGCAAAAATCGTAGTTTTTCTAAATGCGAAAATATTCTTGAAGGAGGGATTAAATTGCTCGTTTTTGCGACGTTGAAAGTGCTTCAAATTATGCATTCTAGGAGGGGTAAATTTTCAAAATTTTCCAGGGAGAGGGGCTTTTTTGAGCGAAGTTTCCAATAAATTAGAGACAAAAATAATTAAGAGAGGATTAAGAATAATTGTATTTTTGACATTTGGAATAATTAAAATGAGGTTTTAGGAGGGTTAAATTTCGAAATTTTTCGGGGAGGATTTTCTATTTTAGAGAAAATGTCTAAAAAGCGTGAATTAATCGATGTTTGCAGTGCTTTAAAATTTGTTCTTTTGCGGAGGGTTCAATTTTCAAAATTTGCCGGGAGAGGACCTATTTGAGTGAAAATATCAATTAATTTTAGAGATTAAATTGATTGGTCTTTCAACGCTTGAAGTTGTTTAGATTGCGGTTTAGAGGATTACATTTTCAAAATTTTGCGGGAAAGGACCCCCCCCGGCCCCCGTCCCTCAAATTTTTAAGTCGAGCCAGCATCCTTACGTTTTAAAGTTACGACACTCCACTGAGGCACTGATGCATTACATTGAGGACTTATTTCCACCTAGATTGAGTTCACTTGTGTTAAAGTTGCACAATTTTCTAAACGATCCGAGGGAATTAAGCCCACAATGGGAGCCCTGGGTTTTATAAGAAATTTTGTCTCATACCAATTTCCCCATTATTAACATTCAGTTGCTTTCCCCCCGTTGCTCCAAGCCATAGCTAGCAAGGCCTGGGGATGATGTTTTTTGGCATCGTAAATAATTTTTACTTTTTTAATCAGTAAACCACGGAAATCACATTTTTGGGTGCAATTAGTACACAAACAAGACGTTGAGAAATTGCTTAAAGTCATACATACTCTTCTTTAATATTTGATTCTTCTCTTTCAGTTCACTTGAAGTTAATTGATTATATAGGCATGCACTAACTTGTATGTATTAAATAGATATGCGATGACTATTCCGCTTGATACAGCAAGTTTTAAATCATACTATATAAGCACTGACATACGAAACGGTTTGCGTGACATCATACTATGCAGTAAAATTATTTTGAATAATAATATAAATACATATGTAGGCAAGGTCTTTCTTTCTAGGAAAAATGCAGGGCTATTTTGAAAAATTGAAACAGTGATAATTACTGCTCACAGCTACATCAGAGCTGAAAGTTGCACAAAGCGTGACGAAGCGTGACGATGCGTGACGATGCGTGACGATGCGTGACGATGCGTGACGATGCGTGACGATGCGTGACGATGCGTGACGATGCGTGACGATGCGTGACGATGCGTGACGATGCGTGACGATGCGTGACGATGCGTGACGATGCGTGACGATGCGTGACGATGCGTGACGATGCGTGACGATGCGTGACGATGCGTGACGATGCGTGACGATGCGTGACGATGCGTGACGATGCGTGACTAAGCTGAGGGACGCACGGTAGAGACGTCTTCTAAGCCAGCTTTTCACTATTAATTTTGACAGCCTATCGAAAAAATTAGCTATGTTGGAAAACTTCTGACAATTTTTGACCGTCTAAAAATTATTTGGCTGACAAATTTTTGAGAGCGTATTTTTTCCCTTAACCCCTTATGGACCAAGCCCGAATATATTCGGTTTTCTCCTCTAATCTATTTCACATTGTTCCAGTATCAGGATTCCGAATAAGCAGGATTCTCGATGTAGTATAAAAAGATTAGATTTCGTCTGGCGCCTTAAATCCTTCGTATATGCAATTCCAACTCCTCCGAGTACGAACAGTTAACTACCTTCCCTAAACAAACGGAAAAGTGACGTTCATGTGGACTAACCTGGTCTTTAAAGGGTTAAGACGCTTGTTTATAGTCTGTTCAGCGAGTTAAGAGCCATGGGCTGTCGAGCGAAAACGCATTATTTGACAACACTGCTGGGCACTTAAGAAAGATGTGAGACAAATAAAAAGGTCTCTCACTGTCAGTTCATTCAAAGGTGAGTTTGAACGATCCGTCCTCGGACCATCTTTTGTTCAACGGCTACCGCTAACTTCATTGTTTTGTAACGTTTTCTTTAAATTCAGTGTCCTATCCGAATTTTCTTTCCGCGACTTTAAAGACAAATTATGACCACCTATTCGATCTCAGCGCAATTTTTCCTTGAGATTGACTCCAAATTTCAAGCAAATAGCTCGACATTAAGTTGAATGATGAGCTCAGGAAAATTCAAAGTTCAATCTATTAATTCAGACAAACCTTGGCCTATTTGCGTGAAAATTGGAGTCAATCTCAAGGAAAAATTCCGCTGAGATCGAATAAGTGGTCATAATTTGTCTTTAAATTCGCGGAAAGAAAATTCAGATAGAACACAGAATTTAAAGAAAACGTTACAAAACAATGAAGTTAGCGGTAGCCGTTGAACAAAAGATGATCCGTGGACGGACCTTCCAAACTCGCCTCTGAAGGTATTGATAATGAGAGACCCTTTTTAAACTGTCTCACATCTCTCTTGAATGCCCAGCAGTGTTGTCAAATAATGCGTTTTCGCTCAACAGCCCATGGCTCTTAACTCGCTGAACAGACTATAGTAGAAAATTTTGCACTCAACGTTTTTACGTTTACGGTAACACTCATTGTTTTGTCACGACCACGACACGTCACCGTTTCTCACTATCCTGACCACACGTGGACGGGCGAGTTTCATTCCGGCCTAATTAACATGTAAACTTTTATCGTTGCTCCTTCTTACTATGTAGACCCTCCGGGCGATTATATTACCTATGGAGTTTTCACACGCAGTAGTATGAAATAGTCCGCTTTCAATTAAATATAAAAGCTTCAAAGTGTTATCAACTTTTTTTCCGGTCTTGGTGCGTTTATCGTTTATTTGTCCACTGTGGACTGAATTTTGGGTCGAATATATGGAATTTTAAAAAATACGAGTCTGGCCGGAATGACACTTTAGCGGTCCCGGTCCATCAGGCTGATTCTGCTCGTTTGGACGAGACGAGACGAGATAGCGAGAATCGACCAATTAGATGCGTTTAAATAGAGTCACGTGACGGATTTGAAGTCATTCGAGGAGTGGATTGGTCGGACCAGAGTCATGAATTTGAAAAGAATGACTTTGATCTGGTCGGTCCACTCCTCGAATGAATTCAAATCTGTCACGTGACTCTATTTAAACGCATCTGATTGGTTGATTCTCGCTAACTCGTCTCGTCTCGTCCAAACGAGTAGAACCAGCCTGAATGTGGTTGAATATTATAAAGTCTGACTCTAACACTTTCAACACCACGCTCGAGTTCAGGGGCGGCGCGTGCAATATGGCAACGTTCCATTTGGTCCATATAAAGTCATGATAAGGGTCGAAATATTGGGGGTGCACACTGCACAATGCATTCCCTCAAATCGATTCTTTACACGGGTATAAATGGATTAAATGCGCGCAGCGTTGCTAGAATATTTATTTTTGGGACTCAATCTCTCATTGACAGCAAAAGCAGAATAAACTATAGCTCCAAACTCTTAACATTTTTTTTTTTTCCCTCCATGTTTCATCGAGCGCCTTCAATTGCCGAGATAGGCAATATGAACACCGCGGAGTACGAATATATAACTACTCACAAAAAAAAGGGTCCAAATAGTCACTCTCAAACGCATTTGCACTTTCGTTTAAAACCAATTTCAAGTGGTTTTGTCACAATCGTTCCTTATTTTCAGATTTAAAAAAAATGAGGCAAACACAAGGTACTTATATTAAAAGGTATGATCGACTCTTTAAAGCGCTATCGACCTGCCATTTGCGCCAAAATGCTTAAAATTTAATGTTCTTTAATGTTATGAAATAATAATTAGGGGTCGGCATTTGAGAAATGTGATTTAGGGGGGCGGTGACCCCCGGATCCGCCCCCCCCCCTGGGAAGGCCTGGAATTTGGTAACCCCCCTAAAAGATGTCCCTCTCAAAATAATGGATCCCATGTTTCAGCGTTTTTTTGAAATTCGAACCCAAACTCGAGTTTCTCGGAGCTGCTCCTTTTTTTTTACACCCTGTATATTGTCTCTGGTAATAAATTGACAAAATTACACCTTAAACCTAACCTAAAAATCCTCAACGGTGCGGTTACGCAGGTTACTCATAAGACTGCCACTCCAGATAAATGTATAGATCGTTTTTTTGCAAGGGCTGAAGACGCGGAAACGGTGGAAGTAGGCAGGCCACCAAAATGGATTCAAAAGTACGGGTGAGGATTTGAGGAAGAAGGGAAACAGCGAAAAGGGGGGGAGGGAAGGTAGATTAATTAGAAGGGTAAACAAATATAATTGATTTAAAGAGCTGCTTAATTGCTCGCATCGAATTGGTGGTGATGATGATGATGAAAGGGGCAGATATCGGTTGAGGAGTGGGTGGAGAGGGGGGTGCGGTGGTGTTGGGAGGGAGGGGGGAGGGGGGATGGCCTCACCACCCGCACGAGCACGGCGCACTATGGTCCAGAAGTCCGATTTAGGAAGACATTAGTTTTCATTAAAATCGCCCAATATCTTGAAAACGGCTCTTCTGACATCAAAAATGGTTATCACAAAAAAGTCGAAACGGTTTACGTTCTATCTTTTTTGCAATGGGTCTGTTGCACACTTCGGCTAGAGTGTTTTAAAGTATCAATTCTAATGTAAAAAGCGGTAAAAATGACAATGGCAGCATCAGAAAACACCAAAATTCATTAATAAACTCACAAAATGCGAAAAACACTGGACACTAATCACCCCTGTATCTTTCCACCACGTGCACGATATTTCGCGAAATTAGCGCGGCACATTCAAATAAACACGGCCGACTGTCATCACAGCTGACTTCATAAACAAATAAACAGTAAACACTGACGGCATCTGTTCTAATTCTTACGTTTCAATGTCCTCAATTCCTCACAAAAGGTTGTGAAAGGTACGGAGACTGATATTTGTGTCGAAAACTTATCAAAGTGAAACAATAACACACATGAGTTCCAAGGATGATGATTGAAGTTGGAATCATCCTGTGCGTTATTGTTTCATTTTGATAAGTTTTCGACACAAATCTCGGTTTCCGTACCTTTCTTAATCTTTTGTGAGGAATTGAGGATATTGAGACGTAAGAATTCAAACAGACACCGCCCGCGTCCGTGTTTACTGTTTATTTGTTTATGAAGTCAGCTGTGATGACAGTCGGCCGTGTTTATTTGAATGTGCCGCGCTAATTTCGCGAAATATCGTGAACGTAGTGGAAAGATACAGGGGTGAATAGTGTCTAGTGTTTTTCGCAATTTGTGAGTTTATTAAGAAATTTTGGTGTTTTCTGATGCTGCCGTTGTTATTTTTACAGCTTTTTACATAAGAATTGATACTTTAAAACGCTCTAGCCGAAGTGTGCAACAGACTCATATTACCAGTTTTGGTGTCAGATGAGCCGTTTTCAAGATATTGGGCGATTTTAATGCAAACTAATGTCTTCCTAAACCGGACTTCTGAACCATAGTGCGGCGCGGCGGGTTTAAGGCCGCTCCTAATCGCCAATCAATGTTAAGTCAGCTGCAGTCACGCTCGTTGCAGGGGCAGCAAGGAAGGGGCTGGTGGGGGTAGGGGCAGGGTATAAGGGTGGGGAGTGGGGGGGTGGGGGTGGGGTAGGTGGGGGATCACTTAATCATGGCCATCATACGCTCATTTTCCTTGAGTTGCCTTTACACTCCTCAACTCAACTCAATCAACTCGGTCTTTCTTTACTTCACCGGCCGCCGCGCCGGTGCGGTGGCATGAGTTACAGAGGAATGCTCAATTTATTCGTTTTGATTTATACATTTTCCGCATTCGACTTCAAAATATGTGGAATTATACAGTGTGTCCCAGAAGTCCTTACCAGACAGTGTTGGCAAATTTGTCGGAAAAAGTAATTCAATATATATCTCACTGCAGAATGCCTGAAATTGGTTGACTATACAGGGTTTCAGGTTTAACGTCGGAAACTTCTAGAGACGATTATTCAAGTAAAAACAAGACTATATTTTTTCCTATAAACATGGGCCTATAGTTAAAATGCCTTTTGCCTACTTTGAAAAAAAAAACTTTTTTTTAAAACTGTGGCTAAATTTGTCAATAAAATTTCACTAAAATTTGGTACTAGACGTATTTAATGGTGTAAAATTCATTGAAAATCATAATAAAATCCATTATATAATTAAGTCCAAGTCTACTTCTCTGACACTCTTGAGCATTTAATGACAAAATTTTATGTTGTCGTTGAGATTTTTCAAAATTTTATGAAGGAATCAGATTGTAAAAACCGTGATGAAGATTTACAATATCTTTCATTTTTTCAGTGCGACGCGTATTAAGTGAGATAATTGACGTTGAAGGTGGGAAAGTCAGCGCTTTGACTATGGCGGGCGTCACGAATGACCTACCTACTGTAAGCGCCTTCGTTTCAAAGTACGACACGAAATCAACCTAATAATATTTATTTTAATATCAATTAATATATCAGAAAAGATAAACTTAGAATTAATAAACAACCTAACTAAATCCCAACTTCAACGTCAATTATCTCACTTAATACGCGTCGCACTGAAGAAATGAAGGAGATTGAAAATCTTCATGAGGGTTTTTACAATCTGATTCATACATTATGTTTTGAAAAATCTCAACGGCAACATAAAAATTTTGCCATTAAATGCTCAAGAGTGCCAGAAAAGTGGAAATGGACTTAAGTAATGATTATTGTATGAAGTTTCAATGAATTTTACACCATTAAGTATTCCTAATACCAAATTCTAGTGAAATTTTACTGACAAATTTAGCCACCGCGTTAATTTTTTTTTTCAAACTTTGAAAAATCGTAGCTCCGAAGGGAAGCATCTTAAAGCCCATGTTATTTATAGGAAAAATTAGTCTTATTTTAACTTGAATAATAATTGGCTCTAGAAGTTACCGACTTTAACCCTGAAACACCCTGTAGTTTGCAGGTAGTCCTTTCAACAGGGAAAGGACTACCTGCAATCTGAACCCCCCCCCTGATCTAATCTGAGTTTGTGATTTGTAATGGAACTTGAAACTACACTGAAAAACAGACTGGTACGATTTGCCATAAACGCATATAGCTGATTTTGGCGTCTGCGAGAAAGAGTGCTGTAAATTCACCAGAGTGCGGTAAACGTATGTACCAATAGGTTACAGGGGCATCACAAGGGGGGAGGGGGCATGCCCTCGAATTTGACTGCCCCCCCCCAACGGTAATGAGAGAAAACGTGCAAATAAGTGAAGGGAAGTAAAAGGAAAGAAAAGAAGAGAAGAGAAAGACAACTAAAGGAAAAGAGAAAACAGGAAAGGGAGAGATAGAAAAAGAAATAAATAGCAGAAGGAGACAAAGGAGGAGAAAATTAAGGGGGAAAAGGGAAGGAAAAGCCTAATTTACCACATGTTACGTTGCATCTGCCATACTTTGGGGAAATTTACCATACTTTCTGGCCGACGCCAAAGTCAGCTGTGCACTTGTTAAATTGTACCAGTCGTTTCTTTCCTCCGTGATAAGACTCGAGTTTACTGAAAAAACAGCTATCGTAAGATTTACCATAACTTGGTTTAAAGTTTTTTTTCAATCCAAATTGTAAATTTTACGTTTTCCATGTTTTGAGTTCAAGATGTCCACGTTAAAATTACAGACCAAAATATAACCGAAATTTAACCGATACGTCTTGAACTCAAACCATGGAAAACGTAAAATTTACAATTTGCTTGGATTGTCGAAAATTTAAACCATGTTATGGTAAATCTTACGATCTGTTTTTTCAGTGTTCCAGTTTACAGCAGGAAATCCCGCCTCCAAGTTATTCCATTCTAAACAGGAACGATAGAACGCTTCAAAACCAACATCTATATGAAAGTCTGCAGGTCTTTTCGACCCAAATGTTTCGTGCATCTTTAAAAACCCATTTACACCCTTTTTCTTGGCTTTGATGCGTTTCAGCAAAATATAATCCTCAAATGATAAATCGTTGATTCACTAATTTAATGCGAATTTCACTTAAATCTTAAAGGTATATATTATTATAACGAGCACGGAAATGAATAATAGTTAAGAGTTGAGCGCATGTATAAGAGAGGTAATTAATTTCCCTGTTTTTCGTGCTATTACAATTAATTAATTAACTACTTTGAGAAGCAGCAACATAAAAGGGTGGAGTGGCCCTGCTGGTTAGACGCGGGTTGTATTTGACGAAGACAAAAAAGCTAAAGTGGCAGTCAAAACTTGGCAGGATACCAAGAAAACGGTGCAAGAAATTATAAGCACGAAAAAAAGAAAAAACTTTTACAGAGGAAAAAAGTTTCATTTCATTGCTTTACAATTCGCTGAAATCCCATTTTTTCTTCAATTGCACGCGACCCTACCGACTTGAGTGATTTTTTGTTCCCTTTTTCTGATCGTCCTCGGTAACTCAAAGAGTCTCGTGACCCGACAAATTTACGCGGACGGCTCCGCGGATCTAACCTCACATTTCCTTTACGGAACGTCGGCATTTTGCGGGAGCGCTCCCGAAGCTATTGCAAGAATGAAAACTTTTCTCATGTTATTTTCATGCGAAAGGATATAAAACAATAAATCATATTCACTTCAAAAACCCTAAAGTTTTTTCCTGCTTGAAAGCAGTACACTGGGGAAAAATAAAGGAAAAAAAGAACCGGGTATCGGAACCGGTTTCAGATCCATGCTGGAATCGGAACCGAAACCGGTTCTAAATTTATCAGATGACTTCGAACCGAAACCGTAACCGGTTCTAAATTTCGGAACGGTTGACATCCATCGCTGGTGACAAGTCCTATTGCTGCGTATAAACTCACCCTTGCATAGAAAAGATAAATAGATATATCTCGAACAGCACAAACCACCATCGAAAGCAACCAATACAACCCTGCGAGACGATTCAGGAAAACAATATAAGGAAGGAGCAAGTGTTCAAGGTTCAAGATTTGATAATTTGAGACTTTTGTGGGGGGTAAATGGCTGGAAGGGGGGGGAGAGCTCAAACGCACGATATCCGATATGTTACGTCTGGATACGTTTACTTTATATCAAATTTGTGGGAGTCGATTCGCGTTGTGTACGGACAAATTGAGAGAGGTCTCATTTTATATAAAGCGCACGGCTAAAAGGACGTGTTTCTCCAGAGAGGGGTCAGAGGGGGGGGGGGCTGCGTGTGAAGAGCTGAAAGGGGACAAAGGAGGGGCAGGGAGGGGGTGGGGGATACGCGATGCTTGCGTTTCGATTAACGCAGCCCCCCCCACACTACACCCCTCTGTTTCGTAATCGTCTCCTCTGTTTTAGATCAACAAATTGTGCTATCACTGCTTTCGACAAATAAACCACTCGGCAGCTGTATTAGGGGAGCCGCGGGATCAGAATGAGCAAACACACCGCGGGCGCGAGTGCACCTCATTAAATCACAGTAGAGAGAGAATTATATTTATATATGGAACAGTCTATACGTTAAACGTTTAGTTAAACGCTTTTAAGGATCGGATATTGGACCGTGTTGTATCAATTATTGAGGTTGCCCTTACCGCTGGAAACACTTAGAAAGCGTGAATACATATGTATGTCTCTTTGAGACCAAGGTTATAAATTAAAGCGGTATGCTCATCTGACTACGCGCCACGAAATCAGTAGCGCGCAGTTCAAAATCCAGATCCAAGATGTCCGACAAAAGCAGAAAACATTGTATACTCTTTTCAGAAAACATCGGGCTGTTTTCTGCTTTTCTGGAGAGGGAGCCCAATGTTTTCTGGAAAGAGTATACACCGAAAAAAAAAATGTTAAATTAACAATGGGGGTTGATAATTTTACAATCCAGTATCGCAAAAAATCGTGACAGCTATATGTATTGTTAACTTTTGAAACACTTGGATTGTAAAATTGTCAAAACAGCTGTATTGGAGAATTAACAGAAAATTCAGCTGACACTTCAATCTGGATTGCAAAGATTTCAAAACGGCAGTTATGAAATAGCAAGTCTAAATGCTGATTGTTCAATCGGGGCTGTAAGTTTTTCTTTCTAAAAATATCTAAATTATATACACAGGTAGAAGGAACTTCAATCCAAAATGAAAACTTAACAATTTTGTGGATTGTCAAATTTATGACACAGATCTTCAGAGTGACATTTTGCTTGGATTGTAAAATTACCTATCTAGGGATTATCTAATTTTTTTTTTTTTATTATTATTATTATTATTATTATTTTTTTTTTTTATTATTATTTTTTTTTTATTTTTTTTCCCCGGATGTCCCGGGATATGAACCTGGGTAGCCGTGGTGATTGTCCAGCACTTTACCACTAGGCTATCACAGCAGATAATGATTCAGAGCATAAAATACGCATCTTAAGGCACAATTCCTTGCAGAGGAGCGTAAACTGCCGAGTGAGTACAAAACGGAAGAGTACTTCAAACTTTGTCAACCAGAGAGCGCAATCAAATGATTTTGCGTTCTAAAGATAAAATTTTACAATCCAAGAATTGATGATTTTTTATTCTAAATTGCACTTTTTACAATGCCAGATTCGGTTAATTTTACAATCCAAGGAATTGATGATTTTTCATTCTGAATTTCAGTTTGCTGTTCAACTTCAGTTTCATGGACCTTCAGTTTGCTCCAAAATGCTCAGTTTGTTACGCCTTTTCGATTGATGTATCACTCGATAGGGGTCGTGTCTCGGAATTTTTGTGATAGCCTTCTGTGGGAGCCAAAAACGTTAAACATGTTTGGGGCTTTAAAACCAAATTCTGACTGAATTTTTGTTGAAATTGATTTTTTTCTGAAAAGGGCTTGCTATGTAGAGTATTTTAGTTTCCCTGTTTTTTAAATTCCAACGGTTCAATGAGGAGTAATGATTTTTTGAAAAGGGCCCAAATCGAACTTTGACCTTCGATATACCGAAAACGAAAACCGATACATCAAATAAAAAATTGGGGTCCCCATTTGAAGTATTGGATTTAAGGAGGTCCTGCCCCTCCTGGGCGCCCCCCCCAGAGAGGGCCCCCAAATCGGTGACCCCCTTAAAAGATGCCCCCCTCAAAATAATCGAACACGTGTTTCAGCGTTTTTCGAAATTCGGAGCTGGCTCCTTTTTTAATTAACACCCTGTACAGATTCAGATGAAATCGCGTCATCACCAAGTCATCACTGAAACCGTCTATTTACTTAATTACTAATCTCTTATCTGTGTGAGATGAGCTTTACCTCGCATGCATATGGTGGCCGACTGGCCGAGTGGCCTGTCCGCCGCGCGCCGCCCTCATTGAACGATCAACTGTTCCTACTCGCAAGTTTTGGTTTCGTATCATTTGTGTTTTGAAGGCGCATTGAAGAGCTAGCTCTCGGTTGCTGCTGTTGCTGTACTCAGTAGTTGCGCTATTTGTTGTCTCACCACTCTCATCTCGAACTAAAGAGAAGCAAGAGTTCGCATAGAGAGAACGGCACCAGTCGATAAAAATGATCTCAATTTGAATACATTCATACGATCAAATACTTGCTTTGCTTGATACTTAACCAAAGTTTCATAAAAAAGTATCAAACACTCACAACAAGTATTGCAATGATCCTTTCCTCGGTCATCGAGGATCAGGGCTGCCGTTTTGCGTATAATCAATGCTATTTTTCTATTCACCGATGATTCCACCGGTTGAGAAAAGATTACCCAGTTCAGTTCAGTGTATGACTGTAATGCACGAAAATACTCTGATCTGTAATCTTTCCTTAATCTATGGAAACTCCGTTGATTAATTAAAATATCCGCAAGTTTTTTAAAGTCATCGACGACTCCACCGGTTGAGAAAAGATTACAGATGCGAGTATTTTAGTTTATTACAGCCATGCTCTGAACTGAACTGTGTATAATCTTTTCTCAACCGGTGGAATCATCGGTGAATTAAAAAATAGCATTGATTATACGCAAAACGGCAGCCCTGTCGAGGATAGATACACGCCAAACGGCAAACACCATTCACTCTAAACATGCTTTGCTACACACTTTTATGAAGTGTTTAAATTATTTTTTGCTGATCTTTTTCTCTCTTAATTTTATGTTTCAGGACGCATCAATTTTTGCCATTTGAAAACTGGGAAAGAAGTGGACCAACGAGATATATTTGGATAAAGATATAAGTGCCTCTCTACATCAATGAATTCATTTGGCTCAAAACATTTTGAAGTCTGATCGACAGTATGAAAATATTATTTCAAATCGTTTTCAGATAAGGGTGAAATTACACTTCAAAATTGGTGATCCAGCATGGAATCGTGTCCAATCTTTGGCTTCAAATCTCCGATCGGAAACCCGATACTTTCTCCAATTTCTCTTCACTATCAGAGGTTTCAAAGTTCACCCAGAAGGCTAAAATTTTAGGTTTCGATTTTCAATTTGGTGTTTTGTGATTCATGTTCGACTCTGCAATCGAGTTTTTCACAGTGGTGTTAAGTTTGACCATTTGCTAAGCCAGTTTATTATCTTTTTCGCGGTATATTAAAAATTCATTGTTTTTACCACGTTGAAAATGTTTTTTGAATCAAAACGGAGAAATAACCTTGCAATTTTTCTATTCGACCGACCTTTTTCTGTACAGAAAAGGTTTTTTTTGTGTAGTTGTTAAAAAAAAAAAAAAAAAAAAAAAAAAAAAAAAAAAACTTGTTTAGGATTTGTAAGTCTGTGAAGAAAATTGGGTGTTTTTAAAACGTGCGAAGTGTCTTCATTAATTAGAATTCGAAAATTTAAATGTTTTGACAAAAGCGGAAGTGCGGCCATTTAGACCCGGAAGTAGTTTCGATTGCACATCGCATAGATGCTGACGGTGACGGGAACAAGCCAGACCGGAAACGGAACAAGCCAGATCGGAAACGGAGGGTTTTTACCGGAACCGGTAACGTTTTCGTGGTATGTTCTCGCCTTTACAGGAGCGGATCGGGCCCGGACCGAATTTGGGGGGCACCCTCATGAAAAGCCGTTGCTTGCCTTTTGCCGTCGATAACTTACTTGCAACAACTCGGAGTGACACCGGTGAGACCGGAGTGGTGGCGAACCGGATATCGAGTCATCGGACCGGAAATTTCAACCGGTTTCCTAATCGGAACTCGTCCGGACACGAAGTAGAAGCGGAGAATAATTCGCCAACGGATTTTGGTTATGATTTCGGCGGGAGTGTTGCGAACGAGATCAAATCGGAGGAAACTGAGATCGCGGCTGAGGAAAGCGAGGATTTTCAGGATTCACCGAGATCGAAAGGATCAAGGTCATCTCATTCGCCCTCATTTTCCTATCACAATGGCAGGACTGGCTCAGTCAAGTCTCAGTATTCAGGTGCGTGTGTATTCAATTCATTGTATTCAACACTCTAATCATAATCATAGCACAGTATCAGCGGCTTCTAAATATTGATGTTGCATCGATGTACGTTGTATCGATGTAAGCTTCATTTAAACCTCCAGAAAATTATCGACCTGAGGCGGTTCGATTGAGCCTCCAAAGAATCGATACTTTGATATAGGCTCAAATGGTGATAAAATGATAGTCGATTCTTCACTAGCTACCACTGCACTATGGTCTAAGATCGACAAAAGGTGGCCAAAATCTTGATAAAACAAGTCATCATAAATCATAATCTTCGGCATTTTAAGCTTAGTTAAATATTTTCCGGTGAAATTTGTTTCTTTCAATTGCATGCACAAAGTTTTCTCTGTGATTAAAAGTGGTATCGAAAGTTTATAAAAGATAAATTGATGAGAAAACTTTCTGATTTTTGGCCCGTTTTTGACGATCTTAGACCACAGTGCACTGGAACAAATATAGTTTTGAATTAAAAAGTGCATTGTAATAAATGCAATGACAATAAAGCTTAAAGCAAGTTCCGTTCGTTCAACTGCATTCTTTCCATAAAATCGGTCCGACGCACGACTTTCTTTAGAATTGATAGCTGAATGTCATGAGGTTCGATCCAGAGAAAATCCTGTTAGTTTCATGGGGGAAATATGATCTACTTACCGCATTAGTGAGTGGAGTAAACTTGAGATTTTTAATAGGGTGGAGGGGGTGAGGAGAGAGACTACCTCTGCTTAGATACCCTATTGGAGTGTAGGTAGGTAGGGGACCTGGGGACACCAGTGAGAGGGGTCAGAGGATGGTCCATGGTCCTTCCATTGAATAATTTGAAAATTTGGGTTCTCCTCATAAGATATTTTAAGCATTTTCGGTTTATACTCACGTTTATTCCCTTGCTTGGATCCATCCTCTTCTCTAGTCGATTTTGATACCTTGATTCTCCTTAAAATGTTAAAGGAAATTTTCTCCTTAAAATGACCAGATTTCTAATTAGGTGTTCCTAAAAGAAATTCTGGCATTATTGACGAAAATTCCGACGATTTTAAGCAGAATGCGGACCTTTTCTTTCAGAGGTTCTGTCATTTCTCACCAGATTAGTCCGGTCAAAAAGATCAGAGTTTTGAGTAAAAAACTCGAGAATTCTGGCAGTGGCGTACCGGAGGCCCCCGCGGCGCGGAGGGCCCCCGACCCAAGGGGCCTCTAATTAGGGCCCCATGATTACATCTGACCCGTGTATTTGATAAAATATAACATTTGGAAGAATGACGATAAAGATGGACTAGGAAATAAATAAGTGTAATATTAAAGTAAAAAGAGCTGCTTCGTTCCTCTGTTAAATGTGGTAAATTGGCCATGCATTTTCCGTGGTATTAAATGGATATTATAAGGCTGTCAGTAAACAGAAATTCAGCTCTTTTCTTTCTTGGGAGAGAGGCGGAATTTTACAGCTAAAACTGCGTGAAAAAACGTCTCGAGAGCACTCAATTTCCAAAAAATTTCAGGGGAGGATCCCCGAGCCCCCTCTAGATGGGGGGGAGGGTTGTCTTTATAGACCCTCCATTCACTGTGTAAAAATGTAGGGGGCCCCGACTGAAGGTTCGCGGGGGGGGCCCCAAAGTTTCCGGTACGCCCCTGAATTCTGGTAATAAATACCTACCATAATCCTCGTCAAAAAATACCAGAATTCCTCTTCGGAACTTTTTTTTCAAATCCCAGCCAGTTTCAAGAAAACAAATCTCTTACTGCACGAGCAGTTATTGACTGTCTCTTTAAAATCGGATGGTTTTTATGGTTTAGTGTAGTCTATCCGTGGTAAAAATTTTAGCAACATAGAACATATCACCATCATGGTGCTAATTGGAATGGTCCTGGCACCATGAGCACCATGGAATTCATGGTGCTAGCACCATTCCAATTAGCTTAGCACCATGATGATACTCATAGTGCTGTCACCATGAAATCTATGGTGCTCATATGGTGCCATCACCATTCCAATCAGCACCATGATGATACTCATGGTGCTCGCAACATGGTATCATACTGTTCTCAACAGCGCACTTTAGGTGAGGAAAAAGAAAATGCTTCTCAAGCGTGTCGTCAGATACGCAGCTGCTGTTGCAGAGAATGTTATGTCTGCCGACGAGTTTGAGGCACCATTCTGTAGGTTATTCGTTCATATTCGGAAAGACTCACACGGTGCTCGACCCGGGACTTGATCACAGGTTGCTGGCGTGCTTGACAAGTGCTCTACGCTTTGAACTACCAGAACATTTATGGAGGAAAGCTGTAAAAACACTATTATATACATGAGCACCATGGAAAACATGGTGCTAGCAACATAGCACCATGGAAATCATGGTGCTAGCACCATCATTCGTGGGGCCAGCAACATATAGTACCATGAGCACCATGAGCATCATGGGATTTCATGGTGCCGATCACAACATCGGTCATGGTGCTATGTTGCTAAAAATTTTACCAGGGTATAGTTTATTTCCATTGCAAAAAAGTTTCATGTACTCTGTTCCAATTTTCCACGTTCTGGAAATGAAGATGATTTCCATGTAAATTTGCACGGAAATCAAGTTGCCTTACATAGAAATTGCATTGGTTTCAATTTCCATACGTATGATTGGAACAAAGTACATTTTTTTTTTTTTTTTTTTTTTTTTTTTTTTTTTTTTAAGGTTTATTTAATATCGCGTTCTGTACATCGAAAATAAGATATTTTGTCCAAGAGAGCGCAGCACAGGATAGAGAACGTGCAGAGTGGTTGAAAATAGCCCACTGAAAATCTGATAGAGAGCAGACATTTTCATTGTTATGTTTTGGAGTAACGCAGGGGTAGGTACCATGTACAAAAAAAAAAACAACCATTGAAACTTACTAACTTATTTTTTACTACTTTAATTTTTTTTTTTTTTTTTTTTTTTTTTTTTTTTTTTTTTTTTTTTTTTTTTAGCCTGACAACTTTATTTCTAGTTGCATGGATACCTAAATGCGGGTAGGCCATATTTGGAACAATTAATATTCAGGCTTTTTACCATTGAAATATAATGGGAAGAATTTTTTCACTGTTTTTCCCTGTCTCAATGATCAAAATTGTACTGAAAAAAAAATTATTTTATTGAAAAAATTATTTTATTGAAAAAAAAAAAAAAAAAAAAAAAAAAAATCATGCAGTAAAGGGAAAAAATAAATAATAACGGTTCATTTCATATGATTCCAGACTGCGAGGAGGACGCTGGGATCCGGAACGACTCAGGATCCATGGACGAAACGCGGCTGGTGAACGTGGAGGATCGTGACTCAGATCCGGAACTTGAGATCGGAAGCTCGGAAACCGAGCGCGGACTCTCGAACCGGGACCGAGATCTTCTCGAGCGTGAGCGTGAATTTCATCGAAATGAAAATTTTAGGAACTCATTCAATTTTTTCGAAATGTGCAAGACTCGGGCCGGAATCCAAGACTCGGGTCCTGGGCGAGGGGGTGGTGGAGGTGGAGCCGGATACTTCGAGAACAATCTCTCCGATTCGGATAAGATGATCAAGAATATTTTTCTCGATCGATACGCGCCCAGCAAGTTCGGCTCCGCAGCTATCGCAATGAAATCCGGTCCTGGAGGACCAGGCGACAATACAAGTGGAGGAGGTAGATTAGGAAACGAGGATCTCCGAAGGACGACAACCGAAGGTGTCACTGTGAATAAACCTGAGTTGAAGTTTAGCGTTGATGCAATATTAGGAAATTTAGATGAACATAGTACCCGAAGAGGTAAGACATATCACGATATTTTTACTGACCATACATTGAGAAAAAAAATTCAGGTAATTCAACAGTCTATTTGTTAAAAATTGAGAGTACTACAAACGCATTTGTTGCTTTAACTAACCATTTTTGTTGATTTTACAATCCGATTTTGTCAAATCAACAATCTGGATTGATGATTTAACAAATCGGATTGTTCATTTATCTTTCAGGATTGTTGACTCACCTTTTTGGGTTGTTCATTTATCAAATTGAATAGTAAAATCAACAGAATGGTTAGTCAAATCAACAAATGCGTTTGTACTCACCATTTTTAACAAAAAGACTGTCAAATTTCCTTAAAAAATTTAGAATATCGCTTGTTTGCTCACTTCTCAAGATGGCGAACGTGCTTTTTTCAGGTTATATTTACAATCAGATTTGACGCACAATCGCAATTAAACCCGGCCAGTTGCCGAAGATTGCCGAGGATTGCCGGAAATGCTCAATTCATATGCAGAACCCGAATATACCCGAAGTAAAGAATGTTTCGCAATGAATTTGAGTTCCCGTTCTGATTAGAGTAATCTTTGATAATATCATATAATATACTCAGAGGCGCATTGGCGGATACAGCATGTGGCGAACCCCCCCCCCCCCCCGTTTGGCCCAAAAAGTGGGAAAAGAGTTGAGAGAAAGCGGAGAAAATGAGCGAAAAAAAAAGAAAAGGGGTCAGTGAAGGGCGAAAATACCAAGTCCCCCCCCCGTTCGCGAGGGCTGGATCCGCCACTGCAGAGGCCTAGCGCAACGTGGCGCTTTCTTCATTTCAAACCATGGAAAAGATTGATCCATTGGGTATTCAATGAGCGCACCTTCGAATTAAACTTTATGCATGTGTTTAAATGAGAAAATGCAACGTTGCCAAATTGCACGCTACGCAACTGATAATACAACAGTCGGCTCAATGTAAGTTGAGCCGTGAGCCACGCGGTGCGGTGCGGTGGTCAGTTTGCCAGAGTTGGGCAAAAAATGATTCGCAGATTATCTGGAGAGTTTGACAACGCAATAATATTAAATATCTGATAGAGCGTCGTGATTACACTATTCGAAGTTTCAGTGGTGAGGCATGCGATTTGGCAACTTTCCTTTTTCCCATTGAGATACATTAGAAAGGTCGAAATGCCTGGTCATCGCCGATGACTGAAGCATTCGACTTTTTTGGTGAATTTAAATAATAGTTCAGGTTGACGGTCGTAGTCGTATAATGTTTTGGATGGTAGCCTGCGGTGGGTGGTGTTGCATTCAGCGCCTGTAATAAGTAGGTCACTCATTTTACATGATAACATGAATGCAAAAGCGCTGAATTATTCCTCTTTGCATTTTCAGCGTCTGAGATTATATCGACCGGTGCGGTGGCGCGGCGTTGGAACGAGGAACAACGGAACATTAGACCACGAACATTCAACGAGCGCACCATTTTGGTGGATGCTGAGTGCGAGAAGGAGAAGAGGGGCGGCGCACAGTGCAATACGATACATCGATGTCAACTCCATTTAAAACCATAGAAAAGTATCGATCGTCAGTGAGCGCAATTGAACCTCCAAGAAATCGATACTTTTCTATAGTTATATAAATGGAGTTGACATCCATATATCGCATTTCACGAGCCGCCACTGGTAGCGAGTCATTGGGAGGGGTCGGCCAAATGGAATAAATAACTAAAAATGCAAATTAGAATATTTTTACAGCCAAATAAACTGTAGGCAATACCCTATACAAACACTTTCTCACATCAAATTTAATCTGGCCCCACATACCCAGACCCCTTTAATATTCCGGGGGAGACCCCAGATTCCCCTTTAATATTCTGGAGGAGACCCCCAACCCCCCTTTGATATTTTTATCCAGATCTACAGATTCATTTTTGAAATATTTAAATTTGTCCTTTTTTTTTAACCCTTCCCATCGATGTTAACAGGAACCATTTTTCAACCATTACCCTAAAAACTGAAAATTTCAAAGCAAACAAAACAAAACCAAAAAAAGTTCCTCTGGGGAGTGTTAAAAGCAACATCTCTGCAAAATTTGGATGCATATGGATCAATGGTTAAAAAGGTATGCTGGGTTTCCCGTTTTATGGGTACGGACGGACAGACAGACGCCATAGAAAGTTTGTGCATTTACACCTTTAAGCCACATGCATATGGTTAGTTAAGATTGAAACTTCATGGATGAATATTCTTTAGAATAGCATATTAGACTTGATGAGAGCCAATTATTTTGTAATAATCATGATTTACTTATTGTTAGTCGTAGTGGGCCAAGTATCGAGACAAAATGCTGTGAAAATCTCTGCGCCATTGCCAGTGGCGTCGCGTGCAATCTGGCAACACTGTATTCTACCCATTTAAACTCATGTAAAAGGTCGAATTCAGGGGGTGCACAGTGCACACGGTAAATTCGATATATTGAATGTTATTAAAAGGAGGAGGCACATTGTTGCCGGATGGCACGCGACGCCACTGGCCATTGCAATACTTTCTCTACTTCTAACTTTGTTAATATAATGAGAAAGTGAAACTGTCAATTGGAATGATTTTACAGTAAAAAACAAACTGTATAACGAAGGAATGGTTCTTGTAGAAAATTGTACAAGAAAAGCAATAAAAGCGCACTTTCAAATGGGGCTATTTCACATATTTGCTACAAGCGATTTCATCAAAGAGTAAACAAGAGTCGCAATTGAATGGAAGGCCTGCGTGGTCAACGTAGATAAGGGATCCGAACGCGGGCTGGCCTGGGCTGGCCTCTGATTGGCTGCAACGGGTGGAGCAAAAATGACTCGGGGTATAGGGAAAATAACACGGGATTTTCGTTCCGGGGCGTTTATCTCGAAACCGAAGCAAAATCGTATCTAAACAATTTATACAAGTCGATTCAGCAGATTTTTCCGAACAATTTGATAGGTCATAAGTGCCACTTTATTGCAAATTCGAAAAGACTGTTTCAGTTTAAAAGTACGCACAATAGTGTGATTACGTGCTTGGCGTGTGTTCGAGCAGTGTTTGAGTAACTCACTATTGTGCGTACTTTTAAACTGAAACAGTCTTTTCGAATTTGCAATAAAGTGGCACTTATGACCTATCAAATTGTTCGGAAAAATCTGCTGAATCGACTTGTATAAATTGTTTAGATACGATTTTGCTTAGGTTTCGAGATAAACGCCCCGGAACGAAAATCCCGTGTTATTTTCCCTATACCCCGAGTCATTTTTGCTCCACCCGTTGCAGCCAATCAGAGGCCAGCCCAGGCCAGCCCGCGTTCGGATCCCTTATCTACGTTGACCACGCAGGCCTTCCATTCAATTGCGACTCTTGTTTACTCTTTGGATTTCATAGTCGATTATGGCGTAAAAACCTCAAAAAATGACGATGGCGGCACTAAAAACTTCTAAAATCCACTCCTAAACTCAATAAACGCAGTTATTTGCGCGAGCGTAATGGTGGCCGAAGGCACTAACAATGGGAGATTCCTATCTTAATTTCGTCACTCTTTCTATGTTGACAAGGATGATTCACAGAGTAATTAGTCATCAGAGTGATGATCCACATCCGATGAATGGTACCGTAACAACCTAGTGACACCGGTGTCAAATGAAAGTCGTCTCTTATTGGTCACTTCTTGATGGAGTTACAATATTGTTAGATGGGAATCTCCCATTGTTAGTGCCTTCGGCCACCATTATGCTCGCGCAAATAACTGCGTTTATTGAGTTTAGGAGAGGATTTCGAAAGTTTTTAGTGCTGCCATCGTTATTTTTGGAGGTTTTTACGTCATAATCGACCATTAAATCGCTTATAGCAAAAGTGTGCAATAGACCCATTTGTATACGTTGCGTGGTTTACAAATGATATACCTGCGCATTTAAAGTCTTCTTAGCACGTCCAGCCTCTCCCAACGACTCGCTCCACTGTGCGTTGCAGCGCGACGGAAGGTTCACAGCGCAGGAGGGGGATGTTGAAGCTACCGAGAGTTTCAGATTTCGGGGGCGCGAAAAAGAGAGAGCAAGAAATCAGGCCCCGAGGGGGAGGGGGCGGGCAGAGAGGGGGCGGTTGGAGGGAGGAGGGGGTGGTGGGAGCTACGAAACAAGTTAATTTTTAGCAAGGGAGTCAGCGACAATACCGTGCGCGCACCACCCCCACCGCCCCTAGGTGCACTATGATTATACTTTTTCTGAATCAGGCGGAACTTTATAGTCGTTAATCGAGGTTCACAATGATGAATATCCCCTCGATTACTGAATCGATAGATGGGTCACAAGCTGGGTTTTGGTGACATCACCTTTTTGCCCATGTTACATAGCCATGAGTTGCCAGTGAAGTGGCCCCAGTTTCGAAAGATATGAAAACCCTTGAGGGCGATCGACTCCATTCGCCAAGCTGAATCGAACGAAGGGTCACAAGCTGGGTTTTGGTGACATCACCTTTTTGCCCATGTTACATAGCCATGAGTTGCCAGTGAAGTGGCCCCAGTTTCGAAAGTTATGAAAACCCTTGAGGGCGATCGACTCCATTCGTCAAGCTGAATCAAACGAGGGGTCACAAGCTCGGTTTTGGTGACATCACCTTTTTGCCCATGTTACATAGCCATGAGTTGCCAGTGAAGTGGCCCCAGTTTCGAAAGATATGAAAACCCTTGAGGGCGATCGACTCCATTCGCCAAGCTGAATCGAACGAGGGGTCACAAGCTGGGTTTTGGTGACATCACCTTTTTGCCCATGTTACATAGCCATGTGTTCCCAGTGAAGTGGCCCCAGTTTCGAAAGATATGAAAACCCTTTAGGGCGATCGACTCCATTCGCCAAGCTGAATCGATAGAGGGGTCACAAGCTGGGTTTTGGTGACATCACCTTTTCACCCATGTTACATAGCCACGTGTTCCGAGTGAAGTGGCCCTAGTTTCAAAAGATATGAAAACCCTTGAGGGCGATCGACTCCATACGCCAAGCTGAATCGAACGAGGGGTCACAAGCTGGTTTTTGGTGACATCACCTTTTTGCTCATGTATCGCAAACTAGATATTTTGTGGCAGGAGTACCAGCTCCCATCTTTACATACGAGCTGCTTTATAATAATGTCCAAAAGTATACACAAATGCATGGAAAAAATTCACAAAACTATAGTTTTTTCCAGAAATTCTAGCATTTCTGACCTGAATAATCCGGTCAAAAATGCCCGAATTTCTGATAATAAGTGCCGGAATTCAGGTTATCACGGAAAAAAATAGTTGATAAGATTTACCATCATGATGACTGATTTCTGCACCTGCCAAAAAGATGGTAAACTTTACCAGTTATTGGGTTAAATAGAACATGTTGCTCTATTCAACCCAACATCTGGTAAAGAAAACCATCTTTTTGGCAGGAGCAGAAATCAGTCATCATGATGATAAATCTTACCAACTATTTTTTTCCGTGAAGGAACCGGCGTTCTCATAAAAAATTCCAGAATTTTTTTTTTTTTTTTTTTTTTTCATTATTAAAATTCTGGCCATTTTTAGTAGAAAATTACTCTCCATGTATCAACTTTCTCTTGCTTATACGAACTCTAGTGAGCAAGCGAGTAACTGGAGCGCGAGGGCAGACGGCCGAGGGGCCCGTTACCGACTTTTTTGTATTTTGACTCCACCGAGCGCCGCGGATTGACGAAGCCCCCCCCCCACCCGCGATCGCGGCTGTGGCGTCAGCTGGTGAACCACTTAGTAACAATATAACCTCCCTAACCTCCCTTCAGGAGATCCCCCACTCCCTCCCTCTCCCTCTCCCCCCCCCTCCTCGGACCCTTCGAGGCTCTTTAATAGCGCGCCAAACTTACACTTCCACACAAGGCGCATGTTACAATATAATAATAAAAGGGGGCGCCACGCCATGCCATCCCGTGCAGCGCCGCCAAAAGGGCTCCATGCAGTAGCGCACCGAGAGTTTCTTCATCTCTCTCTTTTCTCCCTTAAAAAAACGTATGTTAGACAAGGATGGACAAGGGAATAAAACCCCCTCTTTCTGCCCTTTTCCTACTGATACATTAAAATGGGAAATGAGAGAGATGAGAGAGATCCTGGCGCCAGTGGCTCCGTGAAAAAAGTAAACAGAGAAGATTGGGGAGGGAGAGGAGAGGGAGAGGATGGGAGAGAAAAGCTACGCTCTGATTGAGCAAGAAAATTATTTCTTTATTTCTTCATCAATAACCGTAACAGACGGTAACAGTGGTCATGTGCCTTTTGACAGACGATGTATATTGTGTCTCGATTCTCTTTTGAATCTCTTATTGATTTTGTCGTGAAAAAAAAGCAGGATGTGGTGAAGGGATAAGGAGGGAGAGGAAATTCTAGTTTAAGGTATAATCTACCCAAAAATGTATTTTATTCCTTATTGTTTATTCGGCGGTGAAACGTTCATTGCATGCTTTTTTTATTAAAAAGCTAGGACCTCCAAATTTATAACGCGCGGGTTGCATCACACTCCCTTAAATGCGGGTTTTACCTGAAATAATAATAATAGATTGGCAGTGAACAACAAAACACATAACAATAAAAATAATAATAATAATACTAATGATAATAATAATAATAATACAGGAGTGATCCACCCTATGGACAGCGCAACTGCGATTGCATAAATCTATCCCTGGTGGAGACTTAATAACTCCATCCCCAAAGTGAGGGGAATCGTTTTGCAAAAATAAGAAATTTTAAACATTACTGTAAGGAAGCCGCATGGCTTAGGACCAATGGTTTGGTCCCGCCGTGTGGACAACAGCAACACCTAGCCAAGCGAGTGATAAGGAAAAATAATAATACTAATAATAAAAAACACGTTCTGCACTTGTGAATATTTCTCAAGTTCGGATGAGTCAAAATAGGTTTTTCTTCGGATTAAATTAAACTAAGTCCATGCTGCTATTAATCCTCCAAGCATTTCTTTAAATTTTTGAGTAGGTCCGGACGATTTTTTTTTTTCTCATTTCCTTTTATTTTCAGCTATTTGTGAACTTCAAAAAATGGTGGATAGGTCAAAACTTGGAGTTTAAAGAAAAAAGTGTAAGCATATATCGATTAGGTTTCATATGTTTTAAAAAAAAAAAAAAAAAAAAAAAAAAAAAAAAAAATGCAGGTTTTCAGCTAAATTTTGGAACTTCAATTTGTTTTGTCGAATGCGGCGGCGGCCGGTGCAATCTAGCAAGAGCAAACGCATGCTTCTTCGCCATTTATGCTTGTACAAAAAAATCTAACATGGATCGAGAAGATATTATCGTAAGAATCGATTGTTTTACACAGATGAAAATCCAGAAAATGGGACGTTTCCACATATTGCACGATCCGAAACGGGGTTCAACCGATCTCGGCAAAAATATTATAGAAAAATAAACATCAGACTCTCTACGAGTTATACACTTACCGTCATGAAGGAAGAAGAGCTGAACAAGATATAAGAAAGGGAGGAGCAAAGGAAGAGGAGAGAAGCTCGCGGGGAGGGGGAGAGAGAGAGAGAGAGAGAGAGGGAAAAGAGAGAAAAAGAGAGAGAGGAATGAGAGAGAGAGAGAGAGAAAAGGAAAAAGAGAGAGAGAGAAGAGAGAAAAGGGGAGAGAGGGGAGAGAGAGAGAGAGAGAAGAGAGGGAAAGAGAGAGAAAGAAGAGAGGAAGGAGAGGAGGGAGAAGGGAAAAAAAGAGAGAGAGAGAGAGAGAGGGTAGAAAGAGAAAAGGGGAGAAGAGAGAGAAAAAGGGAAAGAAGAGAGAGAAAAAGAGAGAAAGGAGGGGGAAGAAAAGAGAGAGAGAAAAATAGAAAAGAAAAAAAATGAGATAGATGAGGGAAAAAGGGGAGAAGAGGAGAGAGAGAGAGAGAGAGGCGAAAGAGAGAGAGAAAAAGGAGGGGAAAAGAGAGAAAAAGAGAGGGGAGAGAGAGGGAAGAGAAGAGAGAGAGAAAAGGGGGAGAGAGAGGAGGAGGGGAAGATGAGAGAAAAAGGAGAAGAGGAGGAGAAGAAAGAGAAGAAAAAATAATAGAGGGAAAAAAAGAAGATGGAGGGAAAGGGAGAAAGGGAAAAACGAGAGAGAGAGAGAGAAGAAGAAGGGAGAAGAGAGAGAAAGAGAAAATGGGAGAAGAGAGAGAGACAGAGAGAGAGAGAAGAGAGAGAGAAGAGAGAGAGAGAGGGAAAAAAGGGGGAGAAAAGAAAAAAGAGAGAAAAAGAAGAAAGGGAAAAATGAGGGAGAAAAAAGAGATAGAGAAAGAGAGGAAAGTATGATATTTTTGCGTTTTTTTTATCCCAAAAAGAACAAAAAGGGAAAAAAAAAACAAAAGTTTACAAACTGGCAAAAGGGGTCCGGCCCCTCTTACATTTAACCCCAACACTTAACAAGAAAAAAATTTAAATTTTTTTAAATAAATAAATAAAAAAAAAAAATTAAATAAATTGATTTTAAAAATTGAATAAAAAGGAAGGAGGGAAAAAAAAGGGAAAAATAATAAAGGAAGATTTTTAAAGGAAGAGGGTGTGGGAAAAGAGATAGAGGAGGGAAAAGGAAAAAGGGAAACATGGGGAAAAAATTCGAGATAGATAGGGGGGAAGGAAAGAAAGAGAAGGGAGAGATACAGAAGAGAAGAGGTCAAGAAGGGGAAGAGAAGAAGGGGGGGGCGGGGGGGGGGGCGCGGGGGGAGCAGGAAAGCGAAAAGGCAGAGCAAGAAGGGGGGGAAACCAAATTCAAATTAAAAAAAGGAAAATGATAAACTAGTTTAAAGCGTTTTTTTTTTTTATCACCTTTACCCTCAGGCAAGGCCAGAGCAGCCCACAGAGCCCAGTCAAGAGGTCGGCAAGGGCGTGCGGCCCCTTGTTTTTTGGGATTTCATACCCAAGACCCCTCCCCCCCCCCCAAATAGTCCATTCCCCCCCTTCCCCCTTACTTTGTCCCTCCCACCCAGTAATTTCCACTCATTCTCAATTTTTGAATTTTTACGAATTGAAAAAAC